>JAYKAV010000093.1:14911-53475 GCA_035582835.1 Phoebastria nigripes | reverse complement strand
AGACTACTTAGCAACAACTAAAACCATCAGTGTGTTATCAACATTCTTTTCATACTAAATCCAAAACACAGCACTAGGAAGAAAATTAACTCTATCCCAGCCAAAACCAGGACAACCACTTATATCTGACTGGGGCCCATAATGGGCAGTAAATAAAGAGACTCCTTTTACATATACCACAGCATAAATGGTGTGTATTGGGAAATATATGCACTCCTTGATGGACCCACACATGGCTGTGGAAATGGGCAGCAAATGCATTAGGTTTGCATAACAACATCACATTAACACCTCTGCTAAGACAAGATTCACTTGGGAGAAAAGCAAGCTGTGACACTTGTGTGTGAGATAAGGATAATTCTCCAAATGCTGTCAGAAAGAACAAACATTTAATTTATGGGCCTCTATTTAACTGTATGTCCTTCCAGTACCAGGAGTTTGCCTACATCATTGCAGCAAGTGTGACACTGTCTACTTGGAGGAATAGAGCAGTATCAATATAAGTAGAGATCCACAATTCAGTTTGTAGATCTAAAGATTTTGCTGCCTATCATGTAACGTCATCATAGCTTACCCACAAGTACAAGCGTCAGCTGCACTTAAAAAAAAAAATATAATGACAGCGATCACAGTAGGAAAATGGCTTAAACGGCTGCATGTGCAGGGAGAATGGGAACCAAAAGGGAGAAGACACAGAAGTTTCTAAATACTACTTACAAAAGTGGCAGTTGTTTAACTTAAATTCCTATACAGATTCACATTTAAATTTAGAATGGCTTATTTCCATTCAGCTTGCACTTACATCCAAGTCCACTTAAACCAATCCAAGATAACCATCCAAACAGCCTTCCACTCTGTAGTAACCATTATTTTTAAACGTCTCAAGACAAAGCTTCTAACAGCACAGACATTATGCTATGGAAAGCATACATTTTTCTGAAAGTTTAACTTAACTTTCCAACATTTGGGAAACACCATTATAGACCAGGAGATCTTTTGACCGCCTCTATTTCATTTTGATTAAACAGCTATCAATTTAGATTTTCATTTAAAGGAAGCAATTTCTACAGCTCTGCACAGACTCACACACTGCTAAACCATGATTTTCCAGCTAACAAAGAAAACTTGAATCAAGTTTTAAAACCAGTGCAAAAACCGTTAGCTGAATAAAACTTGATTCTGTTGACATACCTCTCAACAAGTGCCCATAAGTTACAGTGATGAATATTAACCAGCTGTTAGTGTCCTACTCTAGGGAATGCTGCTTTATAAAAATGCACTGCTCATGAGATTGTTTTACTAGTACCTTTGACACTGCTTTATGAGAAAATGGGTCAAAAGTTTTAAAAACTGGCAAAATACAAGAAGCAACTTAAGAAAAAGTCATAAAGCCTGTTTCCAAAATCCATTCTTTCTGGGCTTTCAAGTACATTAAATTTGCTATATCTTTAATTCTTAGCAAATTCTAGTGGTTTTAACTGAGTTGCGGTGTCCTTTGGGGGAATTTTTTTTTTTTTTAAATGCAGAGGGGGAAAAAAATAAAACAACCAAACCCTTTTTTTTTCACTGAAAGATTGTTTAAACTTTTTCCATGTAATGTGGGAGCCCCTCTTCAGCTCTTGCAAAGTACTTGATAAATTGTCTCCATTCTTAGTTCCAATGTAAGCATGTCCAATAAGCTACTCTCCCTTCCTCAGTCTAAGAAACTTTATTAAAGCATTGTCTTTATGCTATCTTTACTCTCTGGAGTGTAAAACTTTGAATTTGGTTCGATTAAGTAGGCTGGGTTTTTATGCAATGTTTGAGCATTTTCTTTAGGATCATTTATATTCCTCAGAGAAAAATAGAAGAAAAGGGAACTRTTGACTACTTTTTTTTCTCCCCCTTCATCTAATAGGATTGTCCATCAAGCAATAAACAAGTCATTAGTATGTATGTACATCTTTCTTTATTCCTTATACCCTGTAGTTAATATATGTGTATAAAYTTATGAGCTTATTCATCTTTAGTTCATTTGTAAGCTAAACTACACAGGATATACAACGATGATTTAATGGGTCATTCACAATATATTTCAAAAAGAGTTTTCAGTGCATCAGCAAGAATGAAAGCTTCTGCTTCAAAATATATATATATATTTCTTCTGTCTGAATCTTGGACAAAATCATCACTGGTGATCTGTATTTTCTCTTGTAAGAAAATAAGTAACAGTCCCCTGAGTGCTGTAATTTATTGAATGGCTTCCTGAAAGAAAAGAGATTGACTGTCTATGACTGCTACAAAGTCCTGTCACTGTAACCACTAGACTAGATTATATTTTAAATAATAAATTTCCATAAAGGAATTCATTCTGTCTTATAGCCATCTCCCTCCAAAACATTTCTGTTAGCTCAAGAATATCAACTGGGATAATTACTGCTAAATATATTATACATCCTGATTGCTCTTCAAGATTAAAAATTGAAAACAATTACAATGCTGTGTTCTCTGTATCTGCTAATATATCCTAGCACATTGAGGCCAACTGTATGAGGTTCCACAAGGCCAAGTGCCGGGTCCTGCACTTYRRCCACAACAACCCCATGCAATGCTACAGGCTGGGGGAAGAGTGGCTGGAAAGCTGCCTGGCRGAAAAGGACCTGGGGGTGCTGGTTGACAGCCAGCTGAATATGAGCCAGCAGTGTGCCCAGGTGGCCAAGAAGGCCAATGGCATCCTGGCCTGTATCAGAAATAGTGTGGCCAGCAGGACTAGGGAGGTGATCGTGTCCCTGTACCCGGCACTGGTGAGGCTGCACCTCGAATACTGTGTTCGGTTTTGGGCCCCTCACTACAAGAAGGACATTGAGGTGCTGGAGCGTGTCCAGAGGAGGGCAACGAAGCTGGTGAAGGGTSTGAAGAACAAGTCTTATGAGGAGCATCTGAGGGAATTGGGGTTGTTTAGCCTGGAGAAGAGGAGGCTCAGGGGAGACCTTATCGCGCTCTACAACTACCTGAAAGGAGGTTGCAGCGAGGTGGGTGTTGGTCTCTTCTGCCAAGCAACTAGCGATAGGACGAGAGGAAATGGCCTCAAGTTGCGCCAGGGGAGGTTTAGATTGGACATTAGGAAAAATTTCTTTACTGAAAGAGTGGTTAAACATTGGAACAGGCTGCCCAGGGAAGTGGTGGAGTCACCATCCCTGGCAGTATTTAAAAGATGTGTAGATGAGGCACTTAGGGACATGGTTTAGTGGGCATGGTGGTGTTGGGTTGATGGTTGGACTCGATGATCTTAGAGGTCCTTTCCAACCTTAATGATTCTATGATTCTATGATTAAAATTGCCAAAGTAATACCAGATTTTAGAATTTTACTTGCAGGAGGCCGAACGTGTAAGTTGGAAACAACTTCTCCACACTTACATTCCTACCTTAGAGTTTTCACATTGCAATGGTCAGCTCTACACAATTGTGAAAAACTYCTGGAAAAATCATAGTGGTAAGCTTGGGTTTTACTTGCTCAAGCTACAAGACATGAGATTGACTGGGACCTTAGATACAGTGTATAAATGAAGAAAACTATTCTATGATTCTATGTTCTTCTCTCCTACTTTTGGACTACTTAAACGTCCTCAGATGTACACTTCTGTGATAGGAATTAAAGATACACTGATGTAATGGGGAACATTACTGAAGCTGACAGAACTCAAAAAGACCTGGGGGAAGAAGAATCTTCCCACCTTTTTTTTTTTTTTTTTTTTTTTTTTTTTAAGTTGGAGTCAACCAAAACTACCACAGGCCAAATGGCCAAATGCCCACTCCTCAACATTCAAAGGTTCTTTCTTACTTTAGGCAGGAGAGCAAGCCATTAAGCCATTCCCCCAGGGTGCATTGCTGGTTGTGGCTCACACTTAGTGGAAGTTGTAAGAAAGTTCCAGCTCTATCTTCATTGCATGCTTCAGTACTATTTAAGAAGCCCCAGGCTAACAAATCTTTTGCCACAACTAAAGACAGCATATTTGTCCRAGAATCTGTATCACTCAACCCAAAGAAACAAGGCTAATTATTGCTAGCAGAGAGAACACTAAGAGGTCAGAAAAGCGTGTTGTACTGTCCAGTGTGCACTCCACACTGCAAGCATGGAGATCCATAAGAAGTTATTAGTGATAACTGTGCCACAGCTCCATGCCGAATGGTGCAAACTGCCAGCCCATTCCCTACCCTACATGCAAATGGCTGGAGTCCACCTTCCAAGTCTTAATTCAATAGACTCGAAACACACTTATCAACTGTGCTGATGTTGCACCATCAGTGAGACACCAAAAACATTAATCTAGGGTTAGCTAGAAAGGCCAGATGAAAGGAGGGGATGAGGGAGAGAAAACTCACAAGCATGAGAACAACTCTCAAGACACTGGACTCCCATTGCTGGCCTAAGGTCAACTGAACAGAAGCGGGTTAAAGAATGACATTTTCTCTGGCCAAAAGATTTAAATGCTGTGAAAGAGCAGCTCCAATGAGACAAGACCAAGAGTACTTCATCCTAAAATAGCATGTAAACTACAAGATGGGAGACGGATAGAAAAATTATTTTGGATCCTCCCTCTTCCCAGATGGATGCCGTAACCACAAGAACGCTGCATAGAAGAGATGACATCCTCTTTTTTCATCTTTGGTGGTCTCTTGAAAGAAAGGATTGATAGATGTGTGTTTATTTAAGACAAGTCTTAAGATTCACAGCCCTGAAACCTTTCCTGGAATTAAATGCCTAAATACCTACTACAATAAAAGCCTCCTAAGTCTTAGAAAGTGTAAAATGATGGCACTTGCATCTCCTCAGGACTTCTGGTGACCTATTTGCTTGGCATATAGAGTGGCTTTTCATTCTAACATCTAATTTTGGGTTTGTAAATTCCTGCTGGCAGTATTTCCTGGCTCCATCTAAGCACCCTGGTGCTTTTTTGTTCCCTTTCATCAGGCTGCTTTAGCCTGTTACAACATCCCCTACCAGGTTAACTGGGTGATCTAGTTGACTGGTTTTCCATTAATCTTGTCCTCTCCGGTAACAGAGTTTTTCTCAACATGAGAGCCAAAACAGAACTTTAACAAGGCTGTTGTTGAACTAACTGCATTATGTATGAAAAAACACCCATATCATATTAGCCACAGACATTCAAACTGTCTTGCTTTCTTCCTATCTCTCTGACCTTTTGAGAGGCTTTTTGGTATATTTAGAGTGCAACTTTCAGAGAATGCTCCTCTTAGGATTCCAGGCTTGACATGCACCCATGGAAGCCAACAGCTTTTTCATGTATCAGCCAATGATTTATTAAGTGAGATATTGTACTGGTCACACCTTTATTGCAGTGATTCTATATCCTGCACATTTATACATTTTAGGAATCAAAGTCAGAATAGATTAGTACTTTCAAAAGACGTTCATATGATCAGATAGGAATTTTAAAGGGGGAGGAAACGTTTGGGGCAGGAAATCTACTGGAAGATGTGCTTCCATAAAATGAAGAGAACTGCCCAAAATATGCAGGAATAAATTATCCTAAGCTAGGTGGGGCTTGCACATAATTAAGATCTTGTATTCTAACTTCAACAGTCCCAGAAGAAAACAATTGCAGATCACCTCAAAGCCTAAATTCAGTAGCAGGAGAATCTAAATATGCAAAGCTCAAGACTGCTTTGTTCAGTGCTGTTGCTGCAGGGCTCTTGTCTATAATCTAGCAATTACAATATTTGCCTAGTCCTATGAACAATTCCCTATACAGCACTCTGCAGCTAAGCCTGATGCAAACAAGCTCAAGTCACTAGGCCAAATTTTGTCTTCAGATACACATGCAGTAATCCCACTGATACCTGTAAAACAAATTATTTCCAAAGGAAAAAGGAAAGCTTTTTCCACAAGTTTGGATCCCAGTCCCTGTCAGCATTAACAAGGGTAAGGTAGAGACAGAAACAAAGAAACCAGGCTACTAACCCTCTATAAAAATATAAAATAAAAACCAGAGGAAGCTAGTACAGTGAGGGGGAAAATTGCAGTACTTAGTTCAAATGTGTCAACACAGCTTTTACACATCTCAAAGTTTTATAAGAGAATCACATGTAAAAGCAAGATTTGTAGCTCTCCTTGGAAGGCTGTGAGTCTGTAAATCAAGGAATAATTTGATCAATGGCCTAAAAATATAGAGGGTTTTTTTGGTTTTGTTTTTTTTTTTCCACCCAAACTGTAGCCGTATAATACTGATAACCTTCATTTCACTTCTGTTTTATAAAGCACTGCTTATGTAAGAGAACATGAGAGGATGTAAATTATAAAAAAATGTGAGCAGAGGTAAAAGTAATTCATCATTATTTCAAGCTACCAAAGGCAAACGCTTCTATGAAATGTACTTTTTTTCTTTTTTTTTTAATTCAAGGTTAACTTTTAAGACAGAATAATCAGCATCTGCAGACATTGATTCACCAAAGCAGCTTTTTTTACAGCAGTCTTAAGACTAATTCAAATACAAAATTAAAAGGAGTTCACATTATGTTATATCCCATATTTCCTAAACAAAAGTGAAAATTTTGGCAAAATTTACCATTTCTAGAGATATCTCATAGAAAGATATTTGGCTGTGGTTTAGTTATTCAAAAGCATACTGCCTTTTCTATTAGCAATTACTAAAAATATTATTAAAAAATAAGAAGTAATTTTAAATGGTTACAGAATAGTTTCAGAATTCATCTTCAACACACCTTTACAACAGGCAAACTTGCATACTAAGTGTTAAGCATATCTCATTCCTCAGGCATCTTTACTTCACTGGTATTTTAATACCAATTTAAAAGTCCCTCCTAGTCCTTAAGTGCAAGATCTTGGACTGTAAGCCATCCCTAGAGTACTGTATATTGAAAAGTATAAGAAGTCTGTTCTTTTCCAATATCATTAATGGATTTCATGCATTCCTGGAAAACCATTAATTTTAGGAATATTCTGTTTAAAACATAATTATAATCACCATTAGGAATAGCAAATAAACAGTACTAGACTCACTACTGAATTTTAAAATAAGACTCACTCCCAAGTATCCATATTCTTTTTTTCTGCATGTGAATAATACAAGCAGATTCACTTTCATGGCTTGGTTAAAAAAAAATTCGTCAAAATGTTTTCCTTTGAAAAATCTGAATTTAATCTAAAGGAAAAATATTAATCATTCTTGTGTACAAGCCACTCTAAGTGGCTGTACTGTGTAGGAGAGAAGGAAAAAAAAAAATTAAATCAAACCTATAAGTTATCATCGCTTAGTAGACCACATGCAAACTAATGCTCATCAAGGGCATCCGTTTCAGTAAGCCACAGACTTTGGGGGTAAAAAGTGTCCACGCTGCATACCACCACAGTGGCGAAAACAAGATATAGCTGTACTTCAAGCAGCTACTGCCACTGTCAAGACTAAACACAGCCCATGGGTCAATGGCTGCTTGGAAGTCTATCGGGGCTGGCTGGGATGGAGTTAACTTTCCCCACAGCAGCCCTCATAGTGCTGTACTTTGCATTTGTAGCTGGAACAGTGTTGATAACACATCTATGTTTTGGCTACTGTTAAGCAGTGCTCACACAGCATCAAGGCTGTCTCTCCAACCTCTCCCCACCCCCATCCCCAAAGGCCAGTAGGGTGGGGGTGGGCAAGAGTTTGGGAGGGGACATAGCCAGGACAGCTGACCCAAACTGACCAAAGAGATAATCCATACCCTATGATATGATGCTCAGCAATAAAATCTAAGAGAAAGGAGGCGGGGCGGAGGAGCATTCATTATTAAGGCATTTGCCTTCCAAAGCAACTGAGAACCTACTTCCCAGAAACTGGCTGGACATCACCTGCAGATGGGAAATAGAGAATAAATCCTTTTTTTTTTTTTAATTTGTTTTTCTTTCATAGAATCATAGAATCATTTAGGTTGGAAAAGACTGTTAAGATCATCGAGTCCAACCATTAACCCAACACTGCCAAGTCCACTACTAAACCATGTCCCTAAGTGCCATGTCTACACATCTTTTAAATACCTCCAGGAATGGTGACTCAACCACTTCCCTGGGCAGCCTGTTCCAATGCTTGACAACCCTTTCAGTGAAGAAATTTTTCCTAATACCCAATCTAAACCTCCCCTGGCGCATCCTAAGAACATTTTCTCTCATCCCATCACTTGTTACTTGGGAAAAGAAACCGACACCCACCCCACTCCAACCTCCTCTCAGGTAGTTGTAGAGMGCSATAAGGTCTCCCCTCAGCYTCCTCTTCTCCAGGCTAAACAGTCCMAGTTCCCTCAGMCGCTCCTCRTAAGACTTGCTCTCCAGACCCTTCACCAGCTTCGTTGCCCTCCTCTGGACACGCTCCAGCACCTCAATGTCCTTCTTGTAGTGAGGGGCCCAAAACTGAACACAGTAGTCGAGGTGSRGCCTCACCAGTGCCAAGTACAGGGGGACGATCACTTCCCTASTCCTGCTGGCCACACTATTTCTGATACAGGCCAGGATGCCATTGGCCTTCTTGGCCACCTGGGCACACTGTCGGCTCATATTCAGCCGGCTGTCAACCAGCACCCCCAGGTCCTTTTCCGACAGGCAGCTTTCCAGCCACTCTTCCCCCAGCCTGTAGCGTTGCATGGGGTTGTTGTGGCCAAAGTGCAGGACCCGGCACTTGGCCTTGTTGAATCTCATACAGTTGGCCTTGGCCCATYGACCCAGCCTGTCCAGGTCCCTCTGTAGAGCCTTCCTACCCTCAAGCAGATCAACACTCCTGCCCAGCTTGGTGTCATCTGCAAACTTACTGAGGGTGTACTCGATCCCCTCATCCAGATCATTGATAAAGATATGAAACAGAACTGGCCCCAGGAGTGAGCCCTGGGGAATACCACTTGTGACCGGCTGCCAATTGGATCTAACTCCATTCACCACAACTCTTTGGGCCCGGGCATCCAGCCAGTTTTTTACCCAGCAAAGAGTATGCCCGTCCAAGCCATGAGCAGCCGGTTTCTCCAGGAGAATGCTGTGGGAAACAGTGTCAAAGGCTTTACTGAAGTCCAGGTGGACAACATCCACAGCCTTTCCCTCATCCACTAAGYGGGTCACCTGGTCATAGAAGGAGATCAGGTTAGTCAAGCAGGACCTGCCTTTCATAAACCCATGCAGACTGGGCCTGATCACGTGGTTGTCCTGTTCGTGCCGTGTGATGGCACTCAGGATGATCTGCTCCATAACATTCCCTGGCACCGAGGTCAGGGTGACAGGCCTGTAGTTCCCTGGAGCCTCATTCTGGCCCTTCTTGTAGACGGGTGTCACGTTTGCTAACCTCCAGCCAACTGGGACCTCCCCGGTTAGCCAGGACTGCTGATAAATGATTGGAAGTGGCTTGGTGARCACTTCMGCCAGCTCCCTCAGTACCTTTGGGTGGATCCCATCCGGCCCCATAGACTTGTGTGTGTCTAAGTGGTGTGGCAGGTCACAAACCATTTCCCCTTGGATTATGGGGGCTTTGTTCTGCTCCCTGCCCCTGTCTTCCAGCACAGGGGGCTGGGTGCCCTGAGAACAACTGGTCTTACTATTAAAGACTGAGGCAAAGAAGGCATTAAGTACTTCAGCCTTTTCCTCAGCCTTTGTCACTATGTTTCCTCCCGCATCCAATAAAGGATGGAGATTCTCCTCAGCCCTCCTTTTGTTGCTAATGTATTTATAGAAACATTTTTTGTAGTCTTTTACGGCAGTAGCCAGATTAAGTTCTCGTTGGGCTTTGGCCCTTCTRATTTTCTCCCTGCATAACTTCAYGTAGTGACTACTTCACTTGTAGTCCTCCTGAGTTGGCTGCCCCTTCTTCCAAAGGTCATAAACTCTCTTTTTTTTCCCCCTGAGTTCCAGCCAAAGCTCTCTTTTCCGCCTGGCCTGTCTTCTTCCCCACCGTCTCGTCTTTCAGCACATGGGGACAGCCTGCTCCTGTGCCTTTARGATTTCCTTCTTGAAGAATGTCCAGCCTTCCTGGACTCCTTTGCCCTTCAGGACTGCCTCCCAAGGGACTTTGTCAACAAGGCTCCTAAACAGGCCAAAGTCTCCCCTCCAGAAATGCTAGGTGGCAGTTCTGCTGACCCCCCTCCTTACTTCTCCAAGAATGGAAAACTATCATTTCACAATTGCTATGCTCAAGACGGCCTCCAACCATCACATCACCCACAGGTCCTTCTCTGTTGCAAACAACTGGTCCAGCGGAGCGCCTTCCCTAGCTGGCTCACTCACAAACTGTGTCAGGAAAACTTTGCTTCTGCATGCAGCCTTTGCTTTTCTTTATTAAACTGTCTTTATCTTGACCCATGAGTTTTTTCATCTTATTTTCTCCCCCTGTCTCACTGTTGTGGTTTAACCCCAGCCGGCAACTAAGCCCCACACAGCCACTCACTCACTCCCCCCTGGTGGGATGGGAGAGAGAATCAGAAGAGTAAAAGTGAGAAAACCTGTGGGTTGAGATAAAGACAGTTTAACAGATAAAGCAAAAGCCGCACACGCAAGCAAAGCAAAATAAGGAATTCATTCACTGTTTCCCTATGGGCAGGCAGGTGTTCAGCCATCTCCAGGAAAGCAGGGCTCCATCACGCGTAACAGTTACTCAGGAAGACAAAATGCCATCACTCCAAACATCCCCCCTTCCTTCTTCTTCCCCCAGCTTTATATGCTGAGCATGACATCATATGGTATGGAATATCCCTTTGGTCAGTTGGGGTCAGCTGTCCCGGCTGTGTCTCCTCCAAACTTCTTGTGCACCCCCAGCCTCCTCGCTGGTGGGGTGGTGTGGGAAGCAGAAAAGCCCTTGACTCTGTGTAAGCACTGGTCAGCAGTAACTAAAACATCCCTGTATTATAAACATTGTTTCCAGCACAAATCCAAAACATAGCCTCATACTAGCTACTRTGAAGAAAATGAACTCTATCCCAGACAAAGCCAGCACACCCGCTGAGGACGGAGAGTGATAGAGCAGCTTGGTGGGCACCTGACAGCCAGCCAAGGTTAACCCACCACAGGGAGTAACTGTGATCTCATAATCAAGCAGGCTCGTGGTCAGGGGCTTACAACATAGGTGCAAAGTATGATGTAACTAGACTGGCATACATGGATGCATATATGTACTTTCTCATCAGCAATGTACTTTCTATAAAGCTCACATTATTGCAAACAAAATGCAATAAATAAAAGCAGCCACACTTTTAATCTTCCCCCTCCAACACACAAACTCACCTTCACGTTGAGAAGTGGGTATGTATAACTAAAAWTTTTTGAAAGGTTGGACAAATGAACTTCTCAGCAATGAACAGATGTTTCTGCTCATGCAGAAAATGATTTTACCACTAGCTACTAATCTTTGTCTCCTCCAGCTGCACCATTGTATGCAGTGGTAAAGCTTGACCTGATAATATCTTACGCTCTTCTTCCTTAATCTCTCTCAAGAACAACAAGAAAAGAAACTTCATTCCACTCAACAACAACAACAAAATTAAAAAATCAAAAGGATTTTTATTGCCTTTTCAGATGTGCTTCAGGAATTCTTGGCAATACACTCTTTTTCTGATAGAACACTTTAGGATAAAGTTCAATAAACTTTTGATGAGCTCCTTGCATGACCTGTTTTTAAAAATGACACCACAATGAAAACATAAAATATATATCATAGAAAGAAGCCACAAATACAATGTAACTAAAAAGATCAAGTTTGGTTTCTCCAGAGGAAATAAAACTGCTATATAAAGAGTAGAGTTCTCATAATGATTTTAAATAATTGATTAAGTCTTTCAAAAACAGCCTTAACAGGACACTGAAGAATTTGGGATTAACAGTATTCATCTCTCATTCAAGCAGCTACATAAAAGTATTGGTCTTGCCTGTGAGCATCTATAAAACATGCAAAAATTCTTGTCTCCTGGTAGAGTACATATATACAGAAGAGTGTCAGGTGTCAGCAGTGCAATTCTGCTGTTAGGCTGTATGCTTATGGCAGGTGTGCAATGGAAATAACCTTGAGAAAGTACTGAAAAAATTTAAAAAACAGTGATGGGTGTCACAAGGGCATTACTAGACAGCAGGTAAAAGCCAAAAATCGAGGGAAGATTCTGCTATGTTAGTTGATCCTGAAAGATATTTTCAAGTTTCCCAAAAACTTGTTCAATTTTTCCTCATTTAACCAGTCAGCCTAATAAAAGATACTGAGATATTACCTCTGCTATGTTTCACAGATACCTCCTTTGTAATTGCCTCTCAGAAGAGGTAGTACTTTATAATAAACAGACAAGCAAAATCTCTTTGCATTATTAAAATACTAAGTAAATTTAATCAACTGCGCACAATAAATAAAAAAGTTATGCTCATAATAAAAAGTGTCATAACACAGTATCAAGCCCTGCCAAGTCAATGAAGACTTACCTATTAGTTTCTAAGAGAAGAAAATATCTAAGATCAGTCTGGTATGGTTATAAATATATGCAAGTTAGGACACTCATCCTTCTTTCTTTGCATACTAAGATCATCTTTCAAATTTGTTAAACATAGAAATAGCCATCTAAAGCATGTATTTTTTATTGAAAGAATCAAGGGAAATCAAAATTTATATCATCTTACCTTCCACTTCATAAAAAAGAAAAAAACAGTTTGATATGCTTATAACCAATTTCAAAAACATGTAAATATACCCATAGCTGAATTATTTCAACTGGGTGCTATCTTGCAGAAACTTTTATTGGAATTATTCAGAAAAAAACTCCTGAGACGTCCCAAATTAAAAGGTTATTGCCATCAATAAATTATGCAGACACAGCTTAAAATTCATAGTATCCAAAGTATTTGTTTTTGGATACACATGTTACATTTGCTCAGTTTGTCATAGAAGAGCAGAGCAATGTGTGGTTACCATGTTCCTCACTGCCAAGTGACCACTTCCCTTTTCACTTTAGAAGGGGACAACTCTGCAAGTCAGAGTAGTTGCACACATTTAAGCTCAGGTGCCAATCTAGTCTTCAGGGCAGTTACATTGTTAGAAATGCACAAGGAGGTAGTCTTAAAGTTTCAGGCACAGCTGTGGATTTTAGTTTTCTTTGCTGTACAAATATTTGAACTTGTAAACCACATTCTGCAATAAAGTCTTCATCATAAATGCAAATTATACCTTTCTTCTCTTCTGAGGAGCACATTCATAAGGAAAATTTAAAATTCTGTAGTCAAGACCAAGCAATTATTCTCCTAAACATCACCAATTTAATGTTTCCCCTGGCAACCTATCAAATAACTCTTTTTTCCCTCAAAAATGTAGAAGTAAACAGGCAAGCTCTGCATGGAATGTGTCCTGAATGTGAATTGTTTTATGAACTAAAACAGCCTAGTCTGCAGATTTCATAAGTGTACTAAACAATTCTCTTCAAGCTGTCTGATTTTATACTGACAGACATATCACATCCTGTACCATGATCAGTAAAAGTCTATAGTTGCTCTGGCTCTGTATGAATAACTCTTCAGAGTGAAAAGTACAAGCATGCTGAACCAAAACGAAGAGGTCAGTACCATAAGAAGCATATATTACTGAGTAAAAGTAATTTAATGCTTGTAGGTTTTGTTGGGTTTTTTGTTTTGTTGTTTGAGGTGTATGTCTGTGGATTTTTTTTTTTTTTTTTTAAAGAAAAAACCCAACTTACACCATGCAAATATTAAAAGAGAAATAAAACTGGTGAAGATACGTGTTTGTTGTGTATCTGTTCCTGGCTTCTTCTCCCCCTCCCCTCCCAGTTAAGTATTTGAAAGGCCATTGGATTGCTTTAAGTAAAGTACGGTGTTCAGAGAGCGGTTGGCATGCCTTTAAAAATTGTATTAATTCATGTATGAGGTGTGGGGGTTTTTTGGGGGTTTTGGGTTTTTTTTTGTTTGTTTGGTTGGTTGGTTGATTGTTTTTCTTTTTTTAACTTTCTCAGATAAACCAAAAAAGGCATTTAGAATTCCAAAGATTTTTGCTAGCATAAGGGTAAATTCAAAGCTGCTTTCATACCATCTTTTCTGTCATGTGGTCTGTGATAATTGTAACCTTGGGTCACATGAGGCAGACTACACTCTCTTCTAAACTGAAAAACAATGAACAGAGACTCAGCCTCATACATGGTCATATTACAAATTTTCTGACCGTATTGTTCCCATAATTTTTTTGCGTGGATATCTGTCNAAAAAAAAAAAAAAAAAAAAAAAAAATTCAAACAGGAATGTTACTTCAGCAGAGAGGATATTTGCTTTTCTGCTGGAGGACATACTTATATATTGCAGTTATACAAAAACATGGCAAACACTGGCGAGGCCATTTCCTAGCAAAGTCAAGTTTACCCATTTCCAGTCTTTTGTTTCTTAGATGATCTGATGCCAGGACTGACAGATTATGGCAGAAAGAGTAATTCCCAAATATTGTATCCTCAGCATGAGTGTCCAGGGTAAATTCTACACTAGCTGGTAGCAATAATAACTGAAGCATGACCCATAAGAGAGGTATGCACATCGTGCTGGAGCTGTGACACACAGCTGAGTTTCCTTGGAGTCTGACATAACAGATAACACATGGAAAGGATCTGTATTTTTCTGGATACCTGAAAAAGAAACCACCAAGGCCAAAGAAACAGAGGTAGAAAAGAGCAAGGTAGGAGCAAAGCTTGTAAAAGAAGCAATAGGAGCATAGCCCTTTAAAAGCAGCTGGGTGAGTGCTTTAGGGTTAAGCAGTGGTGAGGGAAGTTGGGATCACCTCTTCAACCATTTCATCCTCAGGGACAGAAGGGAAGCCATAGAGAAGACAATCACTCTTCCACTGAGCAAGTCAACAAAATGAAAATACATTTGATTGCAAAAGTAGCCAAAGGATATGCTTCCCTAGGCTAAAATTAGCCTTGTTAAATATCTTCATTCTCACTGTATTCTGGCATCCATTTCTCTCACTAGTGCAAACACCCTAGAAGCTTTAAAACTTAATAGTAACAACAGCAAATGAGTTGAAACTTCTACTGTATATGCTTCTTAACATCATATTCTTCCTTTAAGTTTTCTAAAAATGAGAATAAAGAGGTCTTGAAACTTTGGAAGAACAAAAAAGTGCATGAGGCTTCCTTTTGTTTGTTTCAATGCTCAGAAGGTGAAAACCTATTTAAAGTGAATCCTTGAAGAAATGCATTGCTTTGTATAAGCCATTCTTCCAAGCAAACTACTCAAACTTTCTCCTTTCTTAAGGACCCTAGCAAATGGCCAGCTATAGGATTGACACTAGCAATCAGTTTAGCCTGCATGTGCCTGGGCATTAACAGCTGTTCTAACATGGTTTTTAATCTATTTATACATAGGAAAATTCTCTAAGCTATGATAATAAAAATTAGTCTCATTTACAAAGAAGTTCCAGAGTGTGAACAGGATGAGTTCACATGTTTAGCTAATTCCCTTGCCGCTGCTGTTTTAATCTGCATTTTGTTATTTACAGGAGTCCAGGAAGAACAGTATTTAATTCCTGAGACTCAGAAACTGACAATCCCTATTTGGCTTCCTGAAGGAAAAAAATACTGTCAGAACACAAACCAGTAAGCTTTCCTCTTTGAAGAAAGACATTACATTAGTCCTATTGAATATCGTCCACTTTAACTGATCTTAAAAAAAAAAAATCCATGCCTGCAATCCTACTTGCTTGTTCTGATGATCTATACTGTATACCTGTAGCAAGTAAAAACCCACTAAGATAAAAATGAGGCACTTTTGCTTTGAGTGGCTGCTTCTATTAATGGACTCTTGATTTTCAGAGTGAAAAAGCAATCCTGAACAATTCGTGTAACACAACATACTCATAGAATCATAGAATGGTTTGGGTAGGAAGGGACCTTTAAAGATCATCTAGTCCAACCCCCTTGCCATGGGCAGGGACATCTTCCACAGATCAGGTTGCTTAAAGCCCCATTCAACCTGACCTTGAACACTTCCAGGGATGGGGCATACACAACTTCCCTGGGCAACCTGTTCCAGTGTCTCATCACCTCCGTAGTAAAAAATTTCTTCCTTGTATCCAATCTAAATCTACCCTCTTTCAGTTTAAAACTGTTGCCCCTTGTCCTGTCACTACAGACCCTGGAAAAAAAGTCTCTCTCCATCTTTCTTATAAGTCTCCTTTAAGTACTGAAAGGCCACAATAAGGTCTCACCGGAGCCTTCTCTTCTCCAGGCTGAACAACCCCAACTCTCTCAGCCTTTCTTCATAGGAGAGGTATTTAACAGGTCCATGTCTTTCTTGTGCTGGGGACCCCAAAGCTGGATGCAGTATTCTAGGTGGGGTCTCATCAGAGCAGAGTAGAAGGGCAGAATCACCTCCCTTGACCTGCTGGCCATGCGTCTTTTTATACAGCCCAGGATACGATTGGGCTGCAAGCACATATTGCTGGCTCAGGTCCAATTTTTCATCCACCAGTATCTTCAAGTCCCTCTCTGCAGGGCTGCTCTCAATCCCTTCATTCCTCAGCCTGTACTGATACTGAGGATTTCCCCGACCCAGGTGCATGACTTGGCCTTGTTGAACTTCATAAGATTCATATGGGCCCACACCTCAAGCCTGYCAAGATTCCTCTGGATGGCATCCCTTCCCTCTAGCAAATCAACTGCACCACTCAGCTTGATGTTGTCTGCAAACTTGCTGAGGGGGCACTCAATCCCACCATCTGTATCGGTGATGAAGATATTAAATAGTATTGGTCCCAATATGGATCCTTGAGGGACACCACTTGTTAATGGTTTCCACTTGGACATTGAGCCATTGACTGTAACTCTTTGGACATGGCCATCCAGCCAATTCCTTATCCATCTAACAGTCCATTTGTCAAACCCGTATCTCTCCAATTTAGTGGTCAAAATGTTGTGGAAGACCATATCAAAGGCTTTACAGAAGTCTAGGTAGTTCTTCCCTTGTCCACTGATGCAGTCACTCCGTCGTAGAAGAGTGACTGCTGCTTATTAGCAGTAGGCCACTATTTATTAGCAGCAAAATAGAGATTTGGAAGAGATTCCAGTTCCTACTGCACTTGTATCACTTGGGTTTTATTAAAGGCATAGTAATGTTGAAGATAGGGAAAAAACAAGGATCAGCTGAAAGAGAAAGTGCTTGAGAAAAAGAGAAGATAAACTGCACAAGACTGGGAAAGACATTAATCGTTTTTACTACACATCATACATGTCTTTTAGAACTACCTTAGAAGAATACTAACACCAGATTTAGGATAACTCTGAATATGACTGGAAATTGCTGGAAAGTGACAGCACATATGCCTAGCAGTTGCTATAACCTTCTCCACCTCACCTGCCTAACTTTGTATCTTGGATTTCTTTCTAGTCTCCTTGCTGGGCTTAGGTATAAGTGTTTGAAAGCCCCTTTTTCTATTAAATCCCTCTTTCTTGTTGCTCTCCTCTTGCTGCTGTTCATGAACTGCTTATCACAGGGCAATATAGTTGTGATACTTGCAATATATTAGTCAGTCACAGCAATATGCAGCTTACTTCAGCTTTTTGCATAATGCAATCTCTCTGCTTAATATGCCTTAAATCTTATTTTTAATTAGAAAATAAAAATCTTTGATTTAAAATTTTTGGATGGCTGCATATCTACCAAAAAAAAAAAAAAGTGATTTGCATGAGATTTACCTCATCCAAAAATCAGAGAAGCAACTCATTGCACATGCAAACAAGTGAGCTTTAGCATAATAAATAAAATCGCTGCATTAATGAAGTGCTGTAGCTGAGATTCTCCATGCTCAGAAATCTTGACAGCCTAAAACTTCTGTTTTCTTTGAAGGACAGAATTCTGTGTACTTGTGTTATTTAGAGGACCATATCACATTAAAGCATTTAATACAAAACACATCTATACCAATGCAGGACTTAACATACATAATATCTTAACATTATTAATACAGACAGCTATATTTTCATCTAACAATAGGTTCGTTAGTAGCATAGATCTGATCATCATAAGAGTTTTTATTTTTCCATATGATACTGTCAAGTAATTGACTTTGTAAAAATATTTCTTGGAGTGACCCACCCTGCCTTGCATACTCTAGTTTTAATATGGTTGCCATTCTCATCAGTGTTAACCCTACTTGCAACGTGTGTCGGAAGAGATTATCTTCTCTTAAATAGCATTGAAGGCTCTTATTAGTATTGGAAAAGAGAAGTAGTATATTTCCATGCTATAGTACATATCAGTTTTGCAAAGCTGTCCTAATTCTGTAGTGTTTCTCAGTATAAGCTGCAACAGTCCCAGCCCCAAAGAAAGAAAACAGTGCTGAACATAAGCAGGGAGCAAATTACAGCAGGTGTATTTTCCCCACAGACTTCTCAGGCCAAAACCATGCTTCAAGAGTCTTCATAACTACTTTCCTCCTTCAATGTTAACTACAACAAATTCACTGGCATCAGCTTACAGCTACCTGTTCTGGAACCCACTGATGTTACACAATTCATCCAAGTGATCATAATTTACCTTTTGAGAAATTCTTTTCTTATCTGAAAGAATAAGTAAGAAAATACAAATTATTTTCCCAGGAAAAGTGAAAGCTCTGAAAAATATTCAGAAAGGATTAATATTATTTTTGGACAGGGTTTTAGAAGTCAGTCACAATCAAATGAATGAGAGTGATACCTGGGGAAAAATAAAGGCCGAGTCTGAATGGCCAGGAATAGCTTGAAACAGAACCATAAGAGTCTAACACATATCCCACTGTAATTGCCTCTTAGTTTTTATTTCCCTGGCTTTTCTGGACCTTTCAAGTACAAACTGTTGTGTATATGCAGTTCAGAAAAACTAGCATTTCTCTTACGTGAAGAAACAGAACCAGAACTTAACCTTTATTTATCTAACATGTAAAATGGATTGAACTAATGAGGTAAAAGAGAAGTGAGTTAATACCTTAACATTTTTTCCATCAGAAGAAAACTAAGAAGAAGTCCAGGTCCTCARTGTAGCTTTAACATTTACAAGTCTGAAATAATTGCATAGAAGCTTTTTCACAGGACTTATTATGAGCCAGCACTGAATATGAGCCGGCAGTGTGCCCAGGTGGCCAAGAAGGCCAATGGCATCCTGGCCTGTATCAGAAATAGTGTGGCCAGCAGGAGTAGGGAAGTGATTGTCCCGCTGTACTCGGCACTGGTGAGGCCGCACCTTGAATACTGTGTTCAGTTTTGGGCCCCTCACTACAAGAAGGACATTGAGGTGCTGGAGCGTGTCCAGAGGAGGGCAACGAAGCTGGTGAAGGGTCTGGAGAGCAAGTCTTACAAGGAGCGTCTGAGGGAACTGGGACTGTTTAGCCTGGAGGAGGCTGAGGGGAGACCTTATCGCCCTCTACAACTACCTGAAAGGAGGTTGCAGCGAGGTGGGTGTCGGTCTCTTCTGCCAAGCAACTAGCGATAGGACGAGAGGAAATGGCCTCAAGTTGCACCAGGGGAGGTTTAGATTGGACATTAGGAAAAATTTCTTTACTGAAAGAGTGGTTAAACATTGGAACAGGCTGCCCAGGGAAGTGGTGGAGTCACCATCCCTGGAAGTATTTAAAAGACATGTAGATGAGGCACTTAGGGACATGGTTTAGTGGGGCTTGGTGGTGTTGGGTTGATGGTTGGACTTGATGATCTTAGAGGTCTTTTCCAACCTTAATAATGATTCTATGATTCTATTTCAGGCTCAGTAACACAGGATCTTAGAAAACTGTGCAAGATCCACACACGTGAAGCTATTCATATATCTAAATATCTATGTAACTAAGGATACAAAAAATATAATGAAGCTAGATGGGTACGAAAATGTTGCGTAATGAAACTCCTTATAAGACCAGTTTTATTTATTTACAGTTTTGCTAAACCAATCAGGCTGAAGTCTTCTACACCAGCTAGAATCCCAGATCTCAGACTGAAATAAGATTGCTTCTAATAATGCTTAGATCAAAGTAAGTCAGAAACAAGTTCACTGACTCACAATATCACGCTTGCTTTCATTGACTTTCCAATGGTTTAGCCAAACTCATAGTTAAACTGTYTAGTTTTCTTCCTTCTGTGATCTTTGCTTTCCAAAGAGAATGTTCTGAGAACAGTTTATACCAACTTGTTAAAGTGCAGCTTGAGATTCAAATATTAGTTAGTTAGCTTCTTCTGTAGGGAGAAAAATACTAACTTGAAAATGCTAGACAGGTATGCTAGATATTACCATTTTCTCTACAGAAACAAACAACARAGATCAGTCATTCTTATTTGCCCCAGGTTGAAAATTACTGAAATCCAAAGAGTAGGGATACAATGAATGCCAGAAAGCCTTACAATTTTATTATGGAGCCAGGGATCCAAAAAAAGAAGCTCCTGGCCAGGACCAGAGACATATAAAGTTGCTCAGGAATTTATGCTACAGAGACAAAAGGCTTTTTTTCTGGATATGATTGTAGCACATGCCTGCAAAAGAAATAGGACAACAACTAGAAGCTGAGAGAGAAGACCCCAAAGCAGCACAGGATACAGCCACCTTCTTCCCAGTGCATTGACTCAAATAAACAAGAGAGAGGCAGAATGCTTTTGGTTAATTGTTGCCTTAGATAATCTTGGGGCTAAGTGCTAAAGAGGTTCTCCCTTTTTCCACCCCACTGACATTCAAGAGAGCCTTACTTTGCATGTGAGACTTGAAACCACCTTTAATTTTCACCCCTAGCAAATCTATAAGTAACAAGATCCCATCCTGCCACCTCTCGCAAGAAACTCATGTTATTCGCACTCCAAACAAAACAGCAGACGTGCAGTAGAACACATTTTTTCTCATAACCAAATCAATTTGAAACTTATAACATACCTGCTCTGCCACACTGTATGTAGCACATGCAAGTTACATCACAAAAGATTCAAAATGAAAAATAAGTCTTTTCCTAATAGCAGACTATATCAAACACCAAGATTACACTGTGTACATTAACATGACTTGCTTTAACATTATCACTACAAGCTTTTCTCTCACCTCTCTTCAATATAGGCTTTTCCCTTCCTTTTTATTTCTTTCAGCTGGCAAGCCAGGATCATGCTTGAACATTGCAAACAGGTGTTTTAAGTTAATGTCAAAATCAGCTCATTAACCTCTTCTTTCTCTGATACCGTCTAGGTTTTTTCACCTCATCTCACAAAACAATTTATCAATGTGTCAGAAATCAAGAATTCAAAACTTGAGTTCATTGTTATATTACACTTAATTTTTCATCAACTTTAAAGATCTCCAGAACAACCTGTAAACTTGCACTATTTGAAACCTAAAGCTTACAAGGACAAAAAAAAAAAAAAAAAAAAAAAAAAAAAAAAAAAAAAAAAAAAAAAAAGAAAAAAAAAAAAAGAAAAAAAAAAAGAAAAAAAAAAGAGACATTATTTCTATGGGACTTGGACAGACCATATACAAATTTGAAGAACATCCCATACAATTCTCACCCTAAAATAATTGTACAGACATAATCCACTACCCTACCTGGTCTGGGAAAAGGCTGCTCTCAGTCCCTATGAAATCGATGTCCCAGGACTCGATGATCTTAGAGGTCTTTTCCAACCTTAATGATTCTGTGATAAATGTTTTCCTGGCTGCATGTTATAATCAGCTACAGCTATAGTAGTCCTCTGAGTTGAAAGCACTGAAAGATATCATCATTCTTTGTCATACACCAGGAACATTTGGCTCCCGATTTCCTAGTGTGAAGATCCCAATTTTTAGAAAAGTTTTTTTTTCAGTACAGGGAAGAAGATTGTTAAAGAGTGAAAATTTTGCCACAGTAACATAGGTGGATTAAGAAACTGATGGCAAAATTAGTCCAAATAGGTCCTCCACCATTAAGCAAATATCCTAGAAGCTGTGGTGAGAGTCGATGTCCAGTCCTGAAATGGCACATGCAAGGTATGTCTTGGTTTGATGGCTTTGCCTACCTGATTTCCCTGTGACTTAGTATGCAGCAGACTAGACTGAGGCCATACAGTCCCAACATGCTAATCTTGGCAAAGAAACAGATCAAAAAGTTCCCATCTTTCTTGATCTCATCCCCATTTCTGCCCGTATGTTGCTGTCTGTGCCTTCTTTTCAGAAGGTTATCTTTTAGCTTAGATCAGCCCAGCGATTCCGTTTTTACTGAAGACAGAAAAAAATTGCCAGCATAGCCAAGGAGATCGTGAAATCTGGCAGAGAGGTGAGAACAAGCAGTAGGAGAAGGCACTTCATAAATTACTTCATAAACTACCTTTGCTGCTAAATAACCTTTGCTGCATAAACTAAACTACCTTTGCTGAAATACAGCCCAAGTAGAGCCCACAAGAGAAGCAACATAGTAKCTAAGCAGACCTAGCCCAGGTCATCAATCAGCTGTATTTGTCTTTCTGTAGATAAGATATATTGCATGCCATTGCAAAAATTATGCAAGCACAACATTCTGGCATCCCAGTAGCTGAGCGAACAGATCAGGGACATTATAGCTTTCATTTACTTATGGTAGAAAGCTTTTCAAGACAACAGCCAAAATAGCAAATACGGGTAAAAAAAAATCTTAGTACAACTGAGGCCAAAACCAAGCTTCTACAGACCACAGCAGGAGCACCGGAGGTGTTTAAATCTTTTGCAATTTAGATGAGACTGTTATTCTTCACAGCCTGATTTCATAAAGCTCTTCTCTTCCTACCATTAGAACAGATTTTCATGGGCTGCTGAGCCCAAAATGTGTAAGCTTACAGCAAAAGGCTTTAAGGAAGAAATGGCTGTTATTTTCCAAGCCCAAAAAGAACTGTTCGGGCTCCTTCCAACCGGTGCTGTTCACAGAGAATGGTACAGATCCTGCTGGGATATTCTCAATTCCAAAATTACAAAGTGAAAAAGCTAATACCCCCAAACTACTATCACTTTTTATTTCATATTTTTAGATAATGAAAATTTTGCCTTGGTACACAGTAAATCTTAATGGGAAGATAGATCTGTCTACAAATTAATCAGCAATGACAGATGCCATCATCTAATTATAGCACTGAAATGTGCAAAGAACTATAATGAAAACTGATTACTATCCACATAATTTCTACAATTTTAATTATAATAAATACTTTAAATGACTGATTATACAAGTATGTCACATTTACCTACTCCATTCCTCATCATAAAAATTCTACAGCAATACAGTTGCTATGCTCTATATTTTTGTTCCATTAGTTTACTTATTCCATACAAACTATTTTAAATTACTTTTTCTGAATCAGAAAATTTAATTTACATGTTACTTCTGTATGAAGATGCTTAAAGAAGTAACCCAAAATATCTCATCAGTATTTAAGCCACAAATAATACAGACAAAGAAACATATCAGTCTTACCCCTTTGAAGATAAAAACAATAAATAAACAACCAAAGAAAAACACTCTGCACTATCTTCTCTCTTTTCAAAAGCCTAAGAAAACCCAACAAGCCTTAATATATGTCCAGAAAGTCACCATGAAGGGCTGATTTCAGGCTATATGTGACAGAAAATAGAGGGAATCTCAGAACTCAGGAAGTCTTCAAGGAAAGTGATATATCATCTGAGTAAGTGTAGGAGACCAACTGGCAGCTAACACCAAGGCTAATTTGTAACCCCCTGGAACAAAGACAATGACAGGAGACAAAACTTGATAAGGGAGCAGGRGGTGGAGATCCCCCTGAGCCTGTCCGAGGAATGTCTCAAACACTTGTGAGACTGGGGGATGGTGACTCCCAGGAAGGCTCCTCTGTAGGGAGCTAACTGGGTATGGCCTTGGGGGA
Source organism: Phoebastria nigripes (assembly GCA_035582835.1). NCBI lineage: Eukaryota > Metazoa > Chordata > Aves > Procellariiformes > Diomedeidae > Phoebastria > Phoebastria nigripes. The sequence continues at coordinate 29,642 of JAYKAV010000093.1, read as the reverse complement.
AGAAACACGATGACGCCATAAATCGGCCAAATAAGGGAGTACCAAGATAAGCACTAAGAGAACAAGAACCGCTGATAAAACCAAAGAAACAACTACTTGAACTACAGGTGAACTATCCTAATTAGCATACTAAAAAATCCACCCACCAGCAGGGAAAGCCCCCTACCCAGCAAAGCCCCTTCCCCACTGAATATGCGCAGTAAAAAGAAAGGACACTGTGACTTTACGTGAAGATGAGGCATACAAGAACCAATAGAAGCCAACTACGAAACTGCCACCGAGGCAGAGGGGCAGTCTGAAGTGAACAGCGGGCATAAAAGGGGAAGGCAAGTGCCATGGGGGGGACTCTTTTTTGGGAACTTGTGGGAACTTTTGAAYGAGCGCTCCTGCAGACCAGAGACCCCYGTGGGCTGAACCGAGGCTGGAACCTGGACCGGTGATCTCTGTCTCTCTCTCTTTCTTYCTCTCGCTCTCTTCTTCTCTCTTTCTTTTATTCTTTTACCTTTTCCTAGTAAGTAACGCAAGGCATAAACTCCCACAGCAGTGGTGAGCAATAAGCTTTTCTGCTAYCCARTTATTTACCAATGAGCCTAGCTATRGAGTARAAGTCTTYGTTYAYGTACAGACYTTGAGTGTCGTTTCACCTTAATCCATACCGAGGGAATTTACGAATCTGAGTCACCTCTCCCTCCGCACAGGTGGGACGTGAGAGTAAGCAGCATCTCCTAAGCTATCTTCAGCTAAAACATTTAAGGATGATGATAGATGAATGGAGTGGGGCTATAGAGGCCTGAAGAGCTCAGAAAAGAGAAAGATATGTACAGAACAGAAGGAAAGTTTCCTCCTCAAAAAAAGAATATTATGGGTTCCCCTGTGAAGGTTGAACTGGAAGAACCATACTCACCTGGGCATTGAAGTTCCATTTTGAATTCAAAGCTCCCATTACCACCCTAAAGTAGAGCACTCAAGCAAACAAACCAATTTTTGGTGAAAAGAGTGATATACAAAAACTCTCTTGTGCATTTTAGGGACTTAGTATACTAAGTCCTAAGAGTTAGAGTTGTATGGTAATCATGGAGAAAATGGCTAGATAGAATCTCAAAAGGGCACTGAGTCCTTCATTTGGTACCAAATCAGTTTCAACAATACCAAATCAAAATATAAGCAGTACTCCTAATACACAAAGTTCATGCGCAGTGCATGCAAGCAATACCTAGGTGAGCACACACACACCACACACACAACTCATTTTTATTAAATGGGAATAACTCCCCTGCATGCTCTTGGGCAGGTGGCGTAGGAATAATAATTCCCTTCTGCACCCCTCCTCTAGCGCTGCTGCACCCTAGCTCTGCATACACACACCCTCACACACAAGGAATTTGTGTGCACATGCTTAATTCAAGCCTATACAAAAATAGCAGTATAGTGGTGTTGYCTCTAGCTTTCAGAGGCTGGCCCATAGAACTTTATCACTTGATAAAACATTTACTTTACCAAAACAGGCTTTGCACATGGGTGAATATGCGTCTCCTTTTAAAACAACACTGCATATCCTTCAGTGTTCAAGTCACTTTGTAAAAATCCATTCAAATTGACCTATATTCTGAATATGCTAACATCTATCCTGCACTATGGGACTGAAAGACAGAAGAGTGTGTTCTGATAAGACTGAGAGAAGGGTGGGGAGACGTGAAATATTTAAAGAAAAAGTTTTGAAAACATAAAAGTCTAAATTGGCCCAGATGCTTAACTGCTTTGAGTGTCCCTGGGCATACAGCTTGTGCCTAATGAAGCAGTATTAGTATAGCCTTTGGATGTACACAACACATTCAGTCGCCCCTGACTCATCACTGAAAATAATTGGGCCACACTAAAGGATATCGGATGAGTGCTAGACATATGTGTCATCTAGGTGTAAATGTCATAATTATTTCAACTAGCAGAAGAATGTCCAAAATAAAACCCTTGTAAAGGCTGGCAACATAAAGTGCATTCTCATTTTGAAGACAAATGCATTTAAAAATAAAACTGTTTACTTGCTTCTCAGAGTTGCAGTGTTCCCTGTTTTTATCCATAATTTACTGTCATTCTTTACTTAATTCATTTTAATTCTGGTAAATTAGTTTTATTTTCTAATCCTTCTTAGCAAGTTGATGTGACAGACCGAAAACTATCAGTATTAGAGCTCATATTCTCCACTGTTCAGGGATTTTCATGGGGTTTCCAAACAAGAATGGATGGAATAATTGTCCTGCTTGTTCAAGATGATGTTCGACCCAGAAAGGAGCAGCAGCCACTTGACAGCATTTGAAAAAAAATGTTGTAGGGTAAAACCTCAYCTCTTCTATTGCTGTTGAACTGGATGCAAGTTTTGTCACCAGACACACAGAAGTCTTAACCTGATTATTTCAAAGTGCTATGGTGCTTCAGCTCTTAAGAACAAATTCTGCTTCCTCAGCATTCTTTTCTGCAGCCAAGGTAACCCCTTCTGCCGCTCCATCTTAAGGACAGTGAGGAGCCTACTATAGCCTTGAAACAAGCAGGTACAACAGCTTAGCTGAAGCACTAGTGGTTGATTATTTTAGGTGAAAAGGTTTCAGATATGATCCTCCCAGCCAGTGACATCCCTGTGCAAGCATTGTGTTTCACCATTGTGCATGGAAGGAGGATGAGAGACAATGGGCATAAATTGAAACAAGGAGGTTCAGACTGGAGATAAGGAGGATCTTTTTCTCCATGACACTGCTTTGAGTAGGAGGTTGGATGGACTAGAGAATTCCTGAGGTCCCTTCCAACCTGAATCATGGTCCTGCATATGCAGAAGGAATAGGAATATGGTTATTACTAGGACTGGTTTTGTGCATTTGAATGAATCAATGCAGCAATAACTGCTGCTACTCCATCTGAAACCGAAGCGACTACATCCATTTTTGCTAAAGTTTCTGATAAAAAGCTGAGTTTGTAGCACACATGGATTTTTTAAAGCTTTGTATAAAACATTAGTCCTTATGAAAATAAACACACATCATACAGAATAAAACATATGTACCCCTTGTACAAACTTGAATTGCACATTCATTTACTATTTCTTCAATGGTCACAAAAGTCTTTCAGATTATTTGAAGAAATAAGACATCAGGGGAATCTGACCTTGACATATCCTTGGTTTCAAATGAAACAAAAAAATAAGAGCCAAGAGTCATTTTAGGTACTATATATTGTTTGAGTCTCAAACCAAGACATCTTTAAGATGTTTTTTTTGTTTTGGTTTCTTTTGKTTTTTTTTCCTAATATAGAAGTTCCTCTCTCTTTCCYACTCCTGTTTCAATGATCTGAACAAACATCAAGGAAAACTGATCATGGAGAACCTGTCAATGTGCCACAAATGCATAATGAATTCGGAAAAGGTAAAAGATAATTATTTTCTTGCTCCCTTTATTATAAAAAAACATGCTGTTACTTGTAAAAAACAAAGAACAACATAAGCAGAAATGTGATTTCAAAGTTGACAAATCACCTAAATTGTTTAATAGCATCCTAGTTATTTTTTAAGCATTCTAAAGAATTTGATAAGAGATAAATGATTTTCTCAAAAGGAACTGCTGACTCAGATTCCTAGAAGTATTTCTTTTGGCACAAGTGTGTATCTTCAATCCTCCATAACATCTAGACCTCAGTTTGGCTAGGATACTAAATGTTCACTTTCAGCACTTAGATTTTTAGCTTGTGTTAGAAAACATCAATCTGGTTGTTTATGCTGCAGTCCTCAATGCTGGCCTGGGGTGTAAGAGGCTGCAGTGTCAGTGTTGGGGCTGGAGCCCTTTATCTCATTGCTTTAAGGTGACAGCAGTGGATGTGCAGTGAGGACTCTGAGCAGGGAGAAGATCCAGGTTCCGACCACAGGCTGAGATGTCAGAACCTGCAGCATTGCAGAAAGCATACAGCAGGGAGCAGGATTTGAGCCTGGGGGAAGTGGAGAGTGAGGAGAGGTGTTGAAACATAACTGCATTTGCAAATCCTGGGTTTCACACAGTAATTCTCTTTTGGAGTCTCTTTTCTTAGCCTAGAGGGCACTGACTTTTTTGTTGCATAGTGGCACACTTCCAAAGAATAACCTGTGCTCAGGGCATTCTTCAAGTAAGGGCAAATGTCTGTGGAAACACCACAAGCAGAAGCAGGCCTTCAAACTGGGTCTGCTGCATATAAATGAGATTTTAGCATCCTGGTGTTTCCTGATGGCACTCTGCTAAATCACTAGAATTGAATCACAGATAGTGTTGTCAGAAAGGTCCAAGGTAGGCTAGAACACTGCCTCCAAAGAAGAAAGTCAAAAGACTCAAAATAAAGATATGAGAGACAAAGAGGAACGGTAGTACTAGGACAAATGAATTTTAAAAGGATCCGTTATTAAGCTGTTGAAAAAAACCTGACATTTTGCCACTATACAAGATTTAAAATCTTCACATGATGAAGAGTTCATAAGCAAAAAACCAAGCTGTGATAGCCATTCCCTGTTTAAATCTTCAAAAGGATCAAAGGCCTCTTTGTCTTTTGCTTCATGCTGCTGGAATTCGTTTCAGATTTAGCACTGTCTGTATGGTTCTGAAAAAGGACGATCATTGTCAACACAAGTTAAGTCACTGAATTTTTTATTTCAATTCCATACTAGTGATCAAAACACTTCTATTCTTGACAGACATTTCTCAAGAAACAAGACTGAARCACTTACATATTCCAACTCCAGCAGAGGAACCAAGCAAAGAGAAAGCCAAGCACCCAGTAGAGTACTCTGAGGAAAGAGATGAAGGAGAGCACACCCTTCCAATTACAAATGCAGAAACAAGTAAATAAAATCCCAGAAGTTTTATTAACTGGTGTTATTCTAAAGCATTTTCTTTTGACAGATTGAACATCTCACCGTTACAAACTGGTAGCTAATGAGAATCAGTGTCTTGACATGTAGTTTCTGCTTTGGTACTGCAATAGGCAGGACCCCATGAGGTTTCCCCTAAAACTACAGGAGTGGACGGTAGGGGATTGTTATTCAGAGCAACCTATTCCCAGTTTCACTATCTGCTATCTCGTGTTTAATATTTACATAAAGCTTACAGAAAAAATACTAATTATGCATCCAGTAAGAAAACTGTGCATAAATATTTCTCATAACTCTATTTTACCAGCTTCTTCTCAGAATTCAGTAACAGAAGAAAGAAGCCTGAAGCCAGGAATGTGCTAATTAAGGTGCATAGATATTAATCAAGAGACTTAAGAAGAGAGAAAGGAAAGGACTTGGTTCCCTGCATTGGAAGATGATATCCTGGTGCTAAATCACAGGAAATGACAACCAGGCAATAAACAGGAAAGAGAAACGCAGATAATTTCATCTGGGACTGAAGAAGAAAAGTCTTGCCCCAAACCCTAACCTGAACGACTTCAGTAAACACCTTCCAAAACACAAGCAGGAGAACTGCAGCTCCAAGAGGTCCCAAAGATGCACCAATCCCTAAATTATTTTTTTGGCCAGTTAGCCAGGTTTGAAGGCCAGCTTAGATGCTGAAACTGCTAGGGAGAATCTTTATTGTTAAATAAATTTTAATAAATTATTTTATTATTTTTTAATAAGTTTGATTCATTTTTCTAAATCTATGGTCCTAAATCTATTTTATTTTAAATCCTGTTACATGTAAAATGACTGAATAAACAAGGCATTCCTCCATATAGAGTTGGCAATTTTGTAAAACATCCTGCATCATCTCCTTCTGTTTCCCCCGAGTACCAAGCTGTAACAAGTTTTCCTCTCTCTGAGCTGCACAGCCAGGCTCTGTACAGATGCAACCGTCTCCAGGGATGAAGGACCAGCAAGGGAAGCTGCTGCTTGTAACAAGGCATGGCAGGGGAGATGGGGATTTCCTAAATCTCAGTGTGCAACAATTTAATGTAAAGAGTGGTATCTCAGGGAAAAACTGAGGGAAAAAGTGGCTCTTCACTACCTCATAAAAGCACCTAACACATAAATACTCAAAGAATAAGACAGAGGTTAATAAATAAAATACTGCAGAGATGGTGGCCTTTGCTACAGACAGCTGTGGGAGCAGGGCAGGAACCACACCGCACCTRACATGGAGCAGCACTGACATTCTCCAGTTTAGCCAGCAAAACTTCCTAAACTTCCATGTACTACTCAGCTAATAAATTGTTTGTCTGTTCTTCTAATCTTTACACATCACTAATCCCTACTCACACAAGAGTCTTAGCTCTGATCTCTCTTGTCTCTGAACAAAGAGTAGTTCTGTCAAAGTAAACAATTATAGCAGAGAAGCTGAGATCATAATCGGGCCAATTAATGTGAGGTTCCCATAACTTCCATTAAAGTGCCAATCATGCATTGCTAATGACTGGATTCTCCCATTTGTATCTTTCTTCCCCCTCCCCCCCCAGTCTTTATTATGTACAATACACTAAACATCACCCAAATTTCTTAATCATAACACATCTCTTAATTAGACTTCATCCTAAAAACTTATATTCTTCTGTGATACTCCTGAACACACCACTAAAATGTTTGTAATGAAGTCAAATACTTTGCTCACACCATTGCAGGGTGAATCCAGGCTCTGTCTTCTCCCTTTTACGTTTCATTTCAAAGGACTTAAAGATTGCCAGTGTTATCAGGGAGCATCTCCTCCCAATCCACAGCCCAGCATCCTTCACTGGACATCTTCTAGGATGTCAGAAGCAGAAAGTGCTTTTCTTTTAAAGCCTGAAGGAAATGGTTTGCCTTTTTGGACACAAGCTTAATGATAATGTACTTACACATACACTTAGAGCTGCATAATTTTTTTCATAGTATTTACCAGATAACTGATGTAAATGACTAAACAAATTTTGAAGAATGGACTTGAATTTGTGTTTACACAACAAAAAGAAATTTCATTTTCTCAGCAGGAGGATGGCACTTTCATTTAGTCTTTTCATCTTAACGATCCTTTTTTTTCTTTATTTTATTATGGAATAGAAAACACATATTCCCCATCCCATAACCTAATGGATAAGGTAAACTCACAGGAGATTTGAGTTTGAATCTCCTGACCAGGAGGAACTGAAGTTCAATCTTCTTTGTCCTGAATGTGTGCTTTATACTCTGATCTCCTGTATATAAGGAGTGGTATCCCTAGTGACATACCTCAAAAGAAAGCAACTGCCATGTTTCAATCTTGTCCAGATTGATGCATTTGGCACACACTGATAACGCTTACTATATCTGTGTCAGGGGTGACAGACAGAGACATACCTAAGCTCTGGACCTTAACCAGACATGAAACCAAACTGAGGTGTTTGGTCTTATTAAAACTAAAGTATTTCTGTGCATTTCCAGACAAGCCATTGTTAAAAAATGGTGCACCTAGGAAGCTTAAATTTCGCAATCCAAGTAAAAATCAGCAAGGATTTTTCAGTCTCAACATTTTGAATTGAGATTCAAGCCATAGGAGTCTCAATTTATGGGAAGGTTGGGATGTTGGTTGAGGAATGGCATAATTAAAATCTAATATATTCTTTCCCAAAGGAGGCTGCTATGGATGAACAAGAAAGAATCCTTGATGTCAGAGACACTAAAATAGAGATTATTTTAGAAAGTTTAAGGGTTTTCTTTAGCTATTTTGAATTATAAAATATCCTATATACCAAAGATAAACATTAATTTGTAGAAAATAGTTTCAGCGGAGGGTGAAGAAGCACAGTGCAATTATAGAGCTGAAGAGATATCATTTCTCTTTATCCATTGCTCTAGAAGGTATGTATTACAGAATCGTGCTTGTTATGTTTAATAGAAGCCCAAAGCTATTGCTATCAGAGGGGAACTTAGTCTTTTCCAAAGCAACTTATTATAAATGAAATTAGTAGAAGAGTGGAAAAAACCTGATAGGTTTTCTCTAGGGGGGCGATCTTTTGGAGCTTTGAAGGGGGGTGCCTTATGAAACTCGGGATAATTAAATTGATCCAACAAAAGATGAAATTTGCTGGACAGACTGGTTCATTAGGAGTGTTTCTTCTAGAGGTTTTCATACTGTATTTGTTCGTAAGTCTGACATGCGCAGACATCATAATAGCCTCAAACCAGAAATGTTCACTTTTTTATTTTCTGTAGTATCTCATGGCCAGGAAGACAGAGTTCCTGCATGGGTAAAGATGATAATTCGGGACATTTTACCCTGTGAAGTAGGAAGATATACGAGGTATACACTGCTTAAAAAAGAAGGTATAAATCTCATAAATTAATGCAAGAGGAGTAGAGGGGAAATCTAGAGGAAATAGAATTAGGTACTGGGTTTTCAGCTCGTTCAGTTTCAGGCCTTTTTCACTGTGACAGCAACATGAAAATATCCTGGACATTTTGCTAACATTTCAGAAGATCACAAATACCTTATCACTAGGAATCCCAAAACACTATGGTATAATCTGAAAGGAGGTCCTAAAAATGTACAAATATATTTCACAAACTTACCAATATTCTTGTGCTTGTGACTCATGTTGCAATTTGACAGAATAAGCYTGTTCTAGCCACTTTTAATAACCATTATTAAAATTTAGCAAGCAAGTGTACTTAAGCAAGCATGTTACTATGCTAATTATCTCAGTAAAGTAACTACCTTAGTCAAAGGTAGACTACAGTTTCAAGGTAAGGTCACAAGGAAGATTGCATTCAGAGGTTCATAAATAAATTTAACATATAATCAAATTAAATTGTGAGTCTGATGCTACAGGACAAGGGATCCTGCATACTCCTTTGTTTTTGCAGTGTACATTTTTCCATCTACTCTACCTCAGGGACCACCTTTGTAGCTTTGGATTAACCAAGAAAATGCAAGTGTTTTAAAAAACAAACAAACAAACAAACAAAAAAAACCAACCACAAATCCAAATCCTCTTATGGCTTAAAGATTGTTCCACTGAGTCATACTGAGAAGTTTCATCATCTGAAAAAATTAATTAAACAACTATAGATTAAGGAATCTTTTGAGAATACAAAATCTGAAATATAGCTAGGATACATTCTTGGAAAACACACCTTCACCTTCTAGCTGATTTTAGTGATCCACAGTCAGTAGTAGTAGTTTGTGAAAAAAAAAATACTTTAATGAATGCTTTTTCTCTGCAAGTTTTTAACATGTCTCTTAATGTTAGTGTTTTCAGCATTTCCTAACATGATCTGGATTTCTGACTGACAAAGAGTAAGAGAAATAACAGCAACAAATTCATGACTTCTCAGGATGGTGTCTGTCTTGAAAATACAAGCTGCCTTTTATATTTTATCAAAGTAAAGTCTATGCATAAACAATTAAAGTTCTCCCAGGTTTAAATCATATTGGCCTCAAATCTCATAAGGGTATATATTAATACTAGAGTGGCATATGGAATACTATCAGCACCTGGAAATTTTCAGAGAGAGAAAATCTGTTGAAAAGTATCCCTTGGATAATACAAAAGATGGATGACATTCTCATCATAAGGAGAAACAAGCTGAACAGCTGTCCACCCCAGAGAACTAACTTCAAGAGACAGAGACATCAGGACATTGTTTAAAGAAAGTGCATTTCGTGAGTCCAAAAAATGGTGTATGCCAGCTACAGATAGATAGGAAATTCATTCAGAGGCAAAATCACAGCAAAAGAAAACAACTCAATACTACACAAAACACCTAAGCTATGACTATATTTATTTATCATTAAGTATTACATTTCTCTCAAGTGTTTCAGGCTATTTCCAAGCCTTTCATTACCTCCTGGGGAAGGATGTCTTTATAATATGAATAGCTGGGGAGCCTAAAAATCTACTTGGAACTATTTGTTCATATGGCAAGACAAAAATTAAACCTTTTATGCAATGCTTCGTGTGTCAGACATAGACTTGTCTCATAAGGCAAGTCCTGCCTGACTAACCTAGTGGCCTTCTATGACGGAGTGACTGCATCAGTGGACATGGGAAGGGCTACAGATGTCTTCTGTCTGGACCTCTATAAGGCCTTTGACACGGTCCCCCACAACATCCTTCTCTCTAAACTGGAGAGGTATGAATTTGATGGGTGGACTGTCCGGTGGGTGAGGAATTGGTTGGATGGTCGCATCCAGAGGGTAGTGGTCAACGGCTCAATGTCCAGATTGAGATCAGTGACGAGTGGCGTCCCGCAGGAGCCCGTATTGGGACCAGTACTGTTTAATATCTTCATCAGTGACATAGACAGTGGGATCGAGTGCACCCTCAGCAAGTTTGCAGACGACACCAAGCTGAGTGGTGCAGTCGACACGCCTGAGGGACGGGATGTCATCCAGAGGGACCTGGACAAGCTGGAGAAGTGTGCCCRTGTGAACCTCATGAGGTTCAACAAGGCCAAGTGCAGGGTCCTGCACCTGGGTTGGGGCAACCCCCGGTATCAATACAGGCTGGGGGATGAAGAGATTGAGAGCAGCCCTGCTGAGAAGGACTTGGGGGTACTGGTGGATGAAAAGCTGGACATGAGCCGGCAATGTGCGCTCACAGCCCAGAAGGCCAACCGTATCCTGGGCTGCATCAAAAGAAGCGTGGCCAGCAGGTCGAGGGAGGTGATTCTGCCCCTCTCCTCTTCTCTGGTGAGACCCCACCTGGAGTACTGCGTCCAGCTCTGGAGCCCTCAGCACAAGAAAGACATGGACCTGTTGGAGAGGGTCCAGAGGAGGGCCATGAAAATGATCAGGGGGATGGAAGGCCTCTCCTATGAAGAAAGGCTGAGAGAGTTGGGGTTGTTCAGCCTGGAGAAGAGAAGGCTTTGGGAAGACCTTATTGCAGCCTTTCAGTACTTAAAGGGAGCTTATAAAAAAGATGGGGACAAACTTTTTATCAGGGCCTGTTGCAACATGACAAAGGGGAATGGCTTTAAACTAAGAGAGGGTAGATTTAGACCAGATATAAGGAAGAAATTTTTTACACTGAGGGTGGTGAAACACTGGACCAGGTTGCCCAGAGAGCTGGTAGATGCCCCATCCCTGGCAACATTCAAGGTCAGGTTGGACGGGGCTCTGAGCAATGTGATCTAGTTGAAGATGTCCCTGCCCATGGCGGGGGTATTGGACTAGATGACCTTTAAAGGTCCCTTCCAACCCAAACTACTCTATGATTCTATGATTCTATAATACAAAAGATATTAAGGATTTGTTTACTATGTTTCCAGGTCACACAGTAAGAATGAACAAAATTACTCTTGCTTTGAGAAATACAAGTTTTGTAAGAATTAGAAAATATATATATAAAATGAGATTTTTATGTGCCGCTTTGGACAGATTACATGACTTTGGTATTATTCTTCCATGAGAAGACTATGGCAGCCAAAGCAGCTGTCCAGCTGCACACTGGGGTTTAATATTATCAGCATATGAATTAAATGGCCTAAAAAGCATGAATTTACCCATCTTCTACTGGACAGACTTTTCTTGACAAACAGGTACCAGAACAATCTGGTTTTAAGGAGCTTTCAAGAGAAACTATTATTTTTATAACAATGAGCAATAGTGAAATTTCACAAGCAASAAATTGGGCTAGGGAAGATGTGATTCCATCCCTGAATATCCCACAGGGCTAGTTAAAACATTGAAATGGAAGACAATCCTACCAATCTGGAGCCCATGGTACAGAGCAGAGCAATCATCACTGATGGGACACCATTGGTTCCAGCTATCCAAACTCCTGCAATCTTGGCGTGTACTGAGCAAGAGAATCCAGTCATGGATAGCATGAGTGCCTACACATCACATGTACCTAACTATGGCATAGGGGGAATATCTTGTTCAAAAGTCTTGTATTTGGACACCCCCCATCTGCAGGATTGTATAGCTGTCTCTGCTCCAGAGTCCTCCACACAGCCACAGCTGGACAACCATACAAGCCCTACAAACTTGCAATCCCATGGAGCAGAAAAATGTTTTACTCATAATAATGCTACTGCCAAGTAATACTAAGTGCATACAATGACCTCAGACAACTCTGTGGGTGCTTGTGAAACGCTCACAAAAGTTTGCAACACTTTACAACAACACTTGTCACAAATGACAGACCAAATTTTACAAATGTGGAGTTAGAAGACTTTACGAGCCAGAATGAGACTAAGCAAATTCAGAGTTCTCCATATATCTGACTTCAAATAGTCTGGCAGAGAGAAGTCTAGGACTGTTTACTGAGCACAGTGTAATATCACAGGGAATACCTGGAGCAGTGTCGTGGTTTAACGCCAGCTGGCAACTACGCACCACACAGTCGCTCACTCACTCCCCTGCAGTGGGATGGGGGAGAGAATCAGAAGGGTAAAAGTGAGAAAACTCATGGGTTGAGATGAAGACAGTTTAACAGGTAAAGCAAAAGCCACACACGCAAGCAAAGCAAAATAAGGAATTCATTCACTGCTTCCCATTGGCAGGCAGGTGTTCAGCCATCGCCAGGAAAGCAGGGCTCCATCACGCATAATGGTTACCATCATTCCCAATGTTCCCCCTTCCTTCTTCTTCCCCCAGCTTTATATGCTGAGCATGACGTCATGTAGTGTGGAATATCCCTTTGGTCAGTTGGGGTCAGCCGTCCCGGCTGTGTCCCCTCCCAACTTCTTGTGCACCCCCAGCCTCCTCGCTGGTGGGGTGGTGTGGGAAGCAGAAAAGGCCTTGACTCTGTGTAAGCACTGCTCAGCAGTAACTAAAACATCCCTGTATTATCAACATTGTTTTCAGCACAAATCCAAAACATAGCCCCATACTATGTGAGACTTCTACCATGAAGAAAATTAACTTTATCCCAGCCAAAACCAGCACAAGCAGTATTCAAGAAGTACTGAAGAAAGATCAAAGACTATACAGGGATTACAAGGAGCAACACTTCATAAAATGAAATACAGCATTTAAGAACCAAATTTCAGGAATGGAACTCATAAATCCAAATTAGGAGCCTAATTTCCTTCTTTGTTGAACAAGATGACATAGATTCTTTTAAATATGGTTTACAAAACACATTATGCTAAACAAGATGACATTTTGTGAGACAACTGGAAATGCTGGAAAGCTGTCTCACCTCTTCCTGCATTTAGAACATGTTCTCTTTTCCTGTTTCACCTGTCAGAGCCCAGAACTGGAACTAACAGAGAGGTGGCAGAAACCACTCTTTCATTTTAAAGTGAAATTCATGTTTGCTACCTTTAGAATGTATAACATTTTTCTACAGGTCTGTTTAGGGGCCTGGTTGACAGAGTCCCTTGGGAGGCAGTCCTGAAGGGCAAAGGAGTCCAGGAAGGCTGGACATTCTTCAAGAAGGAAATCTTAAAGGCACAGGAGCAGGCTGTCCCCATGTGCTGAAAGACGAGACGGTGGGGAAGAAGACAGGCCAGGCGGAAAAGAGAGCTTTGGCTGGAACTCAGGGGGAAAAAAAAGAGAGTTTATGACCTTTGGAAGAAGGGGCAGCCAACTCAGGAGGACTACAAGTGAAGTAGTCACTAYRTGAAGTTATGCAGGGAGAAAATYAGAAGGGCCAAAGCCCAACGAGAACTTAATCTGGCTACTGCCGTAAAAGACTACAAAAAATGTTTCTATAAATACATTAGCAACAAAAGGAGGGCTGAGGAGAATCTCCATCCTTTATTGGATGCGGGAGGAAACATAGTGACAAAGGCTGAGGAAAAGGCTGAAGTACTTAATGCCTTCTTTGCCTCAGTCTTTAATAGTAAGACCAGTTGTTCTCAGGGCACCCAGCCCCCTGTGCTGGAAGACAGGGGCAGGGAGCAGAACAAAGCCCCCATAATCCAAGGGGAAATGGTTTGTGACCTGCCACACCACTTAGACACACACAAGTCTATGGGGCCGGATGGGATCCACCCAAAGGTACTGAGGGAGCTGGCKGAAGTGYTCACCAAGCCACTTCCAATCATTTATCAGCAGTCCTGGCTAACCGGGGAKGTCCCAGTTGGCTGGAGGTTAGCAAACGTGACACCCGTCTACAAGAAGGGCCAGAATGAGGCTCCAGGGAACTACAGGCCTGTCACCCTGACCTCGGTGCCAGGGAATGTTATGGAGCAGATCATCCTGAGTGCCATCACACGGCACGAACAGGACAACCACGTGATCAGGCCCAGTCTGCATGGGTTTATGRAAGGCAGGTCCTGCTTGACTAACCTGATCTCCTTCTATGACCAGGTGACCCRCTTAGTGGATGAGGGAAAGGCTKTGGATGTTGTCCACCTGGACTTCAGTAAAGCCTTTGACACTGTTTCCCACAGCATTCTCCTGGAGAAACCGGCTGCTCATGGCTTGGACGGGCATACTCTTTGCTGGGTAAAAAACTGGCTGGATGCCCGGGCCCAAAGAGTTGTGGTGAATGGAGTTAGATCCAATTGGCAGCCGGTCACAAGTGGTATTCCCCAGGGCTCACTCCTGGGGCCAGTTCTGTTTCATATCTTTATCAATGATCTGGATGAGGGGATTGAGTACACCCTCAGTAAGTTTGCAGATGACACCAAGCTGGGCAGGAGTGTTGATCTGCTTGAGGGTAGGAAGGCTCTACAGAGGGACCTGGACAGGCTGGGTCRATGGGCCAAGACCAACTGTATGAGATTCAACAAGGCCAAGTGCCGGGTCCTGCACTTTGGCCACAACAACCCCATGCAACGCTACAGGCTGGGGGAAGAGTGGCTGGAAAGCTGCCTGTCGGAAAAGGACCTGGGGGT
>JAYKAV010000093.1:2058-14486 GCA_035582835.1 Phoebastria nigripes | reverse complement strand
TTGGAACAGGCTGCCCAGGGAAGTGGTTGAGTCACCATTCCTGGAGGTATTTAAAAGATGTGTAGACATGGCACTTAGGAACATGGTTTAGTAGTGGACTTGGCAGTGTTAGGTTAATGGTTGGACTCGATGATCTTAACAGTCTTTTCCAACCTAAACAATTCTATGATTCTATGGTTCTAATTGTATTCTCCCTTTAAAAGCAGTAGAGAGAAATAGGTACTTACAAGCATGATTCATTGGACTCATTTAAGACATCTATAATAGCGACCCATGACCCATGTGTTAGAGGTCAATCTAGACAATTAATCCCACTGGAAATATCTCAGGTTGGTTGAGATGAATCCTACATCCACTATCAAAACCAGTGTGTACATCTCATGTTGTATATATACAAATAAAGAAATTTAGGGAAGTAGCAAAAACTAAGTGAGGAGTACTATCATCAACTTTCCAATTAGTAGATAGTTCTGAGATTACTCTTCTTGTCAATTAATTGTTATGTTAATTAGACTGCTGGCAGAGTTCAGAAAGCCAGCAATTATGTAGCCTGAAAAGTCTCAGGAGGAACAAGTGAACCAAGGAGAACAGCCAGCAATTTTTTTAGCCAGTCTGCCTTAATAAACAGGAGCATATTAATTTTCCATATCTTTACCAAGTGGCAAGCTCAGGAATTTTTTTTTTTTTTTCCCACTGACCTGTTGACACGTACCCCACCAAATTCAGCAGAACCTGATGGTTGTTCAGAAGAGTCTGAAACTCCAGGTAGCACAGCTGAAGTCTTAGATTCTGATCTGGGCATGATAGACAACATATGTGTCATCAGGTCTGTGAGTAGAAGCTTCTCTCCTAATAACTCCTTTCTAGGCTTTAACAAAGAGTGACACTAGCAAGGTAGTAATCCCTAGGGTTAGCCTTTTACATACTGGCTTGTTGTTGCTGCACTTGCTCAACGCCTTAAAGTTTAAAGCTACTTCTCACCTGTGTCTTTCATGATACAAAAAAAATACCTTAGATGCAATATTGGGATAGAAGCCATTTTATACCTCCTTACTGAAGCTGGCTKACTGTCCTAGAAGAGATTTACATGGTCAGATACAATTACTAAGAGGTTGCTAGACTCCAGCACTACAAAGCTAACTTAGACTCTCGTTCATATTCACATTTTGCTCTTTAACAGAAAAATATAAAAAGTCATCACATAATATCTTGTAATCCATTTATTTCAATCAGATACTTCAAAGTATAACCTTGTTTCTTTATGAGAAGAAAAAATATTGTGAAACTACAAATTTTTTATGTAACTGTTTTAGAGTAATTGCATGAATTGACAGTAGTTCACTGCAAGACATAAATATACACATTTTGGACATCCTGATCGTATAAAATTCTCAAAACCCTATGCAGTTATGAGAAAACAGATCAAACATTTATCCTCTCTCCTGGCTATACACACTGAAATTTCTTAATTAAAAACAAACAAACATATTTAATCTATACCAACCTTCACTTTAATTGACTGTGGACATGAAATGATTACTGGGAAAATACATTGCAATTTTGCTTGTATGGATTTTTTAAAAAAATGTAATTTCTTAGTATTTCAAGTTCCAGGTTTTTATTGGGCTAATTAGATCCAATCTGACAGAGTTCCCTTCTTGTCATGATACTCTGAGCCAGCAACTAAAGAAAACAGGAGAATTTGTTCATGGCAAGATAGAAAACATAACAAACACTTTTTGCTACAAAAATGGAATCCATCTTTTCAAATTTGTTGCCACTCTGCTGTGCATGGCAGCAGAGATCAAGAAGGCACTTACAAATGATGGAAAACAGAATGCCAGTAGGCAGTGACTTTTTACAGACATGCTTGACGAGAAAGGAAGATGAATTTATAACTAAGGATCCTTTTCCTGGGTTTGTTCATCAAAGATAGCTGCAAGGTATAATACACAGGAATAGTTGTCAGAAGAGGGGTGAAGCTGTCTAAGTGTTAAGAACAAAATTGAAGTGTTTCATGGTAAAAGACTTAAAATGTTTTATGTTCACTTAGAAGCTTTTCCAACATTATAAAAACAATGCACAAAGGAAATTTTTCTATCAGAAAAAGTATTAAGGCTTAAAGTCTCATTCATGAGATTTCTGAAGATACTTCATTTAAAGTCCAATAGTTTAGCCTAAATAATAGAGAGGCTATTTAAAAAAAAACTGAAAAAAAGATTAAGAGGTGCATTCCAATCTTACTACATTGTAATAGGGTGAACTAACTGTCAAATGCCCTCATGTAGATGAAAGATATGTTGAAAGATAAATTCCTTCTTGAAAAAGTTCTTTAATGTAATGAAGATCAGGTTTTTATGCACATGGTAATCATGTAGTTTAAGCATAATGAAAAACCCTTGGGACACAAAATTTTATGGGACCAAGGAAGTATCATTTCGCATCTTAAAATTGTAGTTATTTTAACTTATAAATTATTCGTTGTGAATACTTTACAGCTTTGTTAAGCTGTTGGAATTTGAGAAGACGAATTTTTTTCTTTATGAAACTTCCTATGACAAGCACATACCCAACATTACCTTAAACAAATATATGTTATAATCTCTTATTTTTTATGGTATAGCCAGACCTTGCCTAAGTGTCTCCAAACTGATAATGAAACTACTCTTCATTGCTATTATGCTATTGTAGTTTTTTAAATCAGAGTATAGAGTGATGATGTGGAAAAAAGAATAGAAATGTGAGGGGGGAAAAAAGGTGGAAAAATTAAATTCTCTCACAGAGGTAGCGAGTGGCCTTAAGAAACTATRTATCATTCATTACACTGCATGTCTATGAAATGTTGTTGACCAACCATGGCACCCTTACAGAGACTCTTAGAAATTCACACTAGAGCTGAGCCTATGAGAGTTATACTCACATAAACCAGGGTCAGACTGCAATTAAGGGGTGATGTTGTTCCATACTACTAACCTGGTGAACAACTCTGGTGGTGGCGGCACTTTTACACACACACACACCCCTCCCTTGCTTTTCTCAGCTTTATAATATCTCCTTTATGAACTGCAGTGGGTCTTGATGACAAAAATGTCTGTGTAGGAGGCTGACACTGAGCAGGGAAGCATTAGTTTTGAAATGCAAGGAAACAGGTCTTTGTTATATTCTCTGCGTTCAGACCATATATCCAATGGGCAGTTCATTCCCGTATTTCCAAGATGGAATTTGAAATCTAATTCTGAAGCAAATGTAATTTCCTCCAGAAGCACAACAAAATTAAAACAGGAGAAATGTCCTGGGTACCAAAGATCACTGGCTTTGGCTACCCCTAACCTTGTACATAGACAAATTTCCTTGAAAATCTGGGAGAGGCACAAAGAGAATTCAAAGTCCCAACAAAGAGTATGTGGGATAGATGGTCTACTGTTACCAGCTAATGTACTCCACTGCCTTATATCAGGTCCTCACCATGTAAAATTCAGCCTGTGTTGTCACCAGACAAAAAAAGAAATATAATGTGGGATTTGTACAATTGCCTTGATTCAACGGGTTTGTGTGCTTGGATGTTTTTATGTTCTCAAAGAATTCCTGTTCACCTATTAGTTTCCATCAGGAAGAATGAAATAACAATGGGGGTGTTAGGTTTTTTTCTTTTGTGTAGAAATGCAACAAATACATTTCCACAAATAAATAGTTCAAAAGTGCCATTCACAAATGGCTTGCAGCATGAAATAGCAGAACACACAAAACATTTTGGAACATTRGTATGGTTTCATACAGTGTTTTTTGAATGCTGTGATAAGAGGTCTTTTCAAAATAGAAGACTGAATGATGGAAGTATATTGACTGAAGGCAAGATCTGCCTTTTTTGTTATTCCATATGTCGTTACAAGCTTTTGACATTAAAACAAGTTTTATATAAATGATGTACTCTGTAAGAACTGCCCTTACTCTAAGAAAAATATCAGAAGCCAGTCAAGATAGCAAGGCAAAAAGCAGTCTAATTTAAAATCTGTCAGAAATACAGAGCCTTCCTGGTGAGATTTTCTATGACAAGGTCTTAGATATGAGAACACATCCAAAGCCCAAGTTCTGTATAGAAATTACAGCTTCAACTCAATTGCTTTTATACCCCTCACTTATACCAGAATTAAATTATATCTACTAAAGAGCAAACTTTATCTCTGTGTGTGGCTGAAGAAGCGAGTGCTGCTGAGTCATATGGAGACTTAACCAAGACAGTAACTAGGGCAATTCACTTATAAAGCGTTCACCTGGCAAAGACAGCAGAGTCCTGTAATCAGATTCAATAGGATTACACCAGCAATTAGGCCCAGAGGATTAAATTCTCTGCCGTGTTATACCCTGTAGATTTGTACATCTACAAAATGCCTACATGGGAGATTTTAAACAAGATCAGAATGCTAACATTTTACATCGTGGTATAATGGCATAAAAACCACATTACTGTAGAGACTGTATTCCCTTTTGTATAGACTTTCTGGATCATAAATTTAGACCTCCAGGTTGAAACTCTTGCATCACGGAGTCCAGTCCCCTGTCAACACAGCCACCTATCACTCTCTCATTAGTGTATTTAGCATCATCTGCAAAGCAACTAGTCTCTTTGGCCCAGTGCTGTGATCAGAGGTAATTACAGAACCCCCCCATCATTGCAAATCCAAGTTTGTTCATGGCCAGTCTACACCTAATATCAGGTAAGATAACACAAACACACAGATACCGTAATGACCTGTCTTATGTGTAACAAATATTTATTATACACAAAATGCTTTTTTAAAATGAATACACAGAAATCCAGGTTACAAAACCTCCAAAGCATTTGAGGTTCAGTAATGGCTATTATGAGTCCTGCTACTCTTTCCTCTTGGTATCTTACCATGTGGGCACCAGAGCCCAGAAGCTTCCTCTTCTATTCTGTGGTAGAGCACATGCATTTTTCCTTTATAATGGAGAAAGGCAATCGTTTCAATGATACACTAGAGACCACATGCTGAATCAGCAGCAGACAAAAGATGAGCTTTCCAACATTCACAGCCATTCCTGTTTGACCAAAAGCTCTGGAGAGCCCCACCATAGTGTAAGTCAGTCCCTCGTAAACACTAACCTCATTGCACCATCTCCCATGAGGATTACTAGGGTTCTGGAGAAGGACATCTTGTTCTTTCAAGATCTTCAGAAGTATCTTGCAAAGTGGAAGGGTACCTTTAGTCATAAGAACTGTCCTTCCTCAGATTTCTCATCCATCCTCAGATTTCTCATCTCATTTCCCTCTGAACTCAGAGGTGGTATGCAAAGCATTCGTATAGGTGGCCAGTTTAGAATGGTTGCCTGAGACCTCAGAACTATCCTTAGACAAAGAACAATCCCTCAAAGTATAACCTCCTATCCTTTAAAACAGAACAAGGTTTCGAAGTACAGGACGATCAACAGTTTTCAACTTGTGAAGACATTAAGGGTACAAAAGAGAAGACTTAATGACTTTCCATGTGAATTTACTTTTGAGGAAGATAAAGGTTCACATATTAAATGAAACTGAGGATGAGATTCACATCAGCTAACTTCGTACACTTAGACTGGTATGCATTTAAAGTAAGTCAGTCAGTCATCTGACCTGATTTAGGAGATGAACTGGCTTGTAAAGACCCTTGTTTGTTTATTTCTGTTTCCAACAGAAGGAGTCTGATATGGTAATCTAAGATTTAGATGTCTAGGCTTTAATTGCCTAAGCTGTAAGAGGTGACTCTCATGGGCAAAGTACTGTCACTCAGAAGAAGTGCCTCCAATCATAGAATTCAGCATATCTAATAATTTGCTTTSTCCCCAGTACCACTTAATGTTACCAGTAACATTGCCTCAAATGCTGCATATTTGAAGCCAGACTATCAAAAGGCATATCAGTGAACTAAGGGCTTGTGAAAACAAACACTAAGTGATAAACCAGATTTCTTCCTTTCTTCAGCTGTTTCTGTGCATACTATTGTTGGTCTACAGGCTTCTCAACTCTGCTGTCCCTAAGACTTTTTACAGGTCTGAAGATTCTAGTTCGAATGTTTCTTCCAATCAACCAGTTTCACCAGCATAACATCTTCAGGTAACAAAAACCCAAGTAAAGTCTAGGGTTGAAACTCAAGTCTCTGGAGACAACAGGCTTCTGTGCTAAGTTTTACAGCACCACAGAGCAACCCTACATTGTCATCACTGTCAACGGCAGACAGTGGGGGAAAACAAGGCCCTACTGTCTTCTATATCATGAATCTGTCCTCAAACGTAATAGCACAGGTACTGTCACTCACTAATTTTAAGACACAGAATAAACCATTAGCCAGGATTCTGGCACTGACAAGAGGACTAAGAGGGCATCTCGGATCTGAACTAAGATATCCCTCTTTCTTGTTCTGGATAAGAAGGTGGCATGCCCCTGTATTTTCCCCACAACAATCACTGATTTTTCCAGCGGAGCAAAGGAAAACAAGGAGGAGAACTGAGGAGAACAAGTCTAACCTGACTGTACTCAGGCAACACCTTTTTACCTTATTTTTACCAGACTTCTAGGTCAATCCAGATCCCAGCATTCAAGTCCAAGAAATTACATAGATGTTGAGAAGGATCAAGCAACCTGCATGGCCATGTAATACTCCCAGTGCACTTTGAATACAATTATAAGCCCAGCAGGAATTCATAAGGCATTGCACAAAACAGCAACAACAATTATTCTTAACTGTAGGCCCAGCTGGATCCCAATCTTAAACCAGCAAGAGTTTTGCTAATAACCATAGCAATAGCAGAAAAATAAATACCTTTGTTCAACACAATCATTATTTACTTGCATCCACCCCACTGGTGTAATTTAACATGGACTCTTTATTCTATTTGCCCTCCTCATGTTTCCCAACCAGGGTATCCAGGATATATGACACTAAGGGATATTTTGAATAACTGCTCTGCTCCTGCACTGAAAAAGATCCACAGAGTGGAGCTGAGAGTGCTGAATTAAAGAGACACTCATGAAAATCTGTACAGGTCTCTCTCTTTTAATTAGTTTACCTCATAGATTGAATATAAACTTGTGTATCAAGGTAAGGAGTATCATCAGCGATGACAGCATTGGGGACTGTGATTTGTGTCAGGAAAGAAGATTTCAGAGCAGGTATCTAGAATTTAATTTTTATAAAATGAATTAAAAAATACAGTTTGCCAGTTACAACAGTAAAGTTTTCAAGGAAGGGGGAAAAAAAGACTGAAATCTGAGTGCAACTGAGTCAGAATGTGAAATTTGAATGTCTCCAGGCTGTTAATTCAGGAGAGGGTGTAGACTGGCAATTACTAGAAATTAAATAGAAAGTAAGTTGTGACATTCTGTCAAACTTCACCTGCAAGTGCAGAATATTTATAAAAATAAACTCAGCTCAACGATTCTGTTTCCACAAAGCATGAAAAATAGAAGTTTGAGGTTATTTTCTCAGTGTAATAAAAATGAATCTGTTTAATAGATCTAAACTGAAAAACATGTTTTGCAATTCTAACTAGTGTATTTATCACACTTACTATATTCAGGAATTTAGAGTAACATTTTCAAAAGTGTCCAAGATTTTTCACTGGCCAGTCTTTGAGTTCTCTTGAAAAGTTTGGTTTTAGTTTAAATGAAATGTGCAGAACAGCAGTTCCCAGCCATCACTGGTCCTTGAGTAACAATTCTGTGAAAGCAGTATTTTGAAAGCAGCCCTGTATTGTGTCCATTCCACTGTGCTCAATTTTAACCTTTTGGTTCCCTCTGACTGGGAGCAACATCACAGGATCATACACAGTATTCCCCCACAAGGTATAAATCAGGAACCATTGCTCTGAAATAGCTTCAAGAGAAATAAATGTTAGATAGGTTAGTTTTACTAAAGATATCTTAGACTATTAAAACTTTACTTTTTATATTAATTGTTCAAAACCCATTCCTGCAAGCTGATACATGCAGATGGATTCTAGTTCTTATGATAAAYCCCACTGATTTCTGTGAAGCTTTTTTCAAGCATATAATCATACGACTAACATGGACTTAGAGCTCTTTGCACCTCATTCTTTCCAAAGCAAAAAGAGATAGGCAAGTACCATTTGTCTCTGTATTTGTCTTTTATTGGCTCTAATGTACCAACATTACTGTCCAGATTCATTGTATTACCTTATGTTTGTTTACATGCAAAAAATATATGTACTGTAATGGAATTCCTTCAGATAATCATTAATATGCTTCTCTTCATATAACACTTCTTTAACTCACTCTCAATCCTCCTTAGTGCTTTTTTCTTTAAAGTTTTGCAATAACACATTTAAATTTTTTTGGTATAATTATTTGGCAGAACACCGTTTTAGTGACTTCTGCAATCTTTCCAAGGTCTTTGGAAAGTATTATTAGTTCCGGAAAACAAGACTTTTTGTGACCCAGAGGAGTGAAGATCTCTTGTTTGTTTAAAAGTAAAAGATATTTTTTGAGGAAAAAACATATTGCACTTTGTTTCCCACTCAAACTGGGGGGGAAGGGAGCACACAGAAAGGATGTTTTAGAAGTTTCCCTCAGACGGTATGCACCTTGCAGCCATTTCTGGTGAGATGTTAGTACACAAATTAATTCTTCTCAGACAAGCTTTGACTCCCCGTCCCCCTTAAGATTTTACTGGTACAACCCTTCAGTTATAAGTATAATGCTTTACTGAACAGAATATAGGCACATGTCTTTGCATATATCTTGCATATAATTATACGCTTATAATAGGGGAAGAGGAATTGAGATGAGGGAGTGGCCTGGTTTACTTACTGCACCAATCTTAAATCAGTATAAATTTCCAGTGTAGGCAACACCTTACCTGGCTTTAGCAATCACACRGTAGTGCGTAGGACCTTTTCACGCAGCGGTAGGAGCCAGACTGCTCTAAACTCTTGCAAGCTCTGAAAAGGCTTTGGGAAGACTGGGACTGAGACTGAGAAAGCACAGCAATGAGCAACACCTGAACTTTATGAGCAACCAGCAAAACCCTTATTGAAAAAGACCAGTCAGTGGAAGTAGACTACACAGCTAAAATGCCTAGAAGGACTTTGGCTTTGTGTGTAAGAAGAGTATAACCTACTTTCATATTCTAAAAAAAAAAAAAAAATGCATTTAAGGGGCTTGTATCCAAAAATAAAGACCTGTCTTTCATTTACAACATGAGATCAGTGCTGCAACTCAGCTATATTCCTAAAGGATGATTAGATCAAATGCCAGGATCAAGTGATCTAAATCTCTGTGGAGGATGCAGAAAGCCAGAATTGCACTACTGGACAGGGAACATATCCTGATCATGCTAAATTCGTGTGAAATTAGGCGGGCAAACAGCTGCTGCTATTCCTTTTCTTGTGAATGGTCCATTAAACTGCTTGTAAATAACACCCCACCTCCCTTCAGAAGAAAAATTAAGAATAAGAAAGTACATTAAAATACTCTAAAATAAGGAAATGACAGAATTAAGATTGCTGATAAGWTCTTGATAGGCTTCCCTGCGCATGGTGATAAGACCTCTTGGTCCTCAGGACATCCGTCTCATTCATTCCAAAAAGGACAGTATTGGTTGAATGAGCATATATACCATGTCTTGTTATGCCATAACTGAATTTTTTTTCTAGCAATTTCTAATTCACTAACCTTAAAACTTTGCTCTGAAGGGGACGATTAAATTCTTCTAGTGGTCCTTCTAACAGGTGTTTGACAAGTGATATTTCATTTTCTTAAACGGTCCCTGTCTGAAAATGAATGAGGATAATCCCCGTTTTACAAATAGAGAAGGCAATGAGATATCCCAGCCAAATCTCCCCAAATCTGCATGCCTGATCTGAGGTACTAAACACTTGACTCACCTCTTTAGCAGCCTCACTGAGCACTTGCCCGCTCATTCCACAGCCGTCAGAGGGTTACAAACTTCTGCAAACTGGAACCCAAGACCTTCAGTCAGGCCCCCAGGAGACAAAGCATCAGAGGTTTGGGAATCAAAATGATAAGACTGGTTTTAGTGGCTTTCCTACTATCAAAAGGAGCTCTGTGGACAAGGCAGAATCAGCAGTCACTTCTCCAAGGTGGCATTCATATCATTTGGAAGGAGGCTCCGCTTGCAATGCCATCTGATTCAATACTTTCCTTATAATTTAGGTAGGGAAGCCATAGACTGCAGTCTCCTTCACAGACGCTACAAACCTAAATCATGACAAAATTAGCCACAACCCTATACTACACACTGAATAATTAAAAAGCAGTCTTAATCCTGCCATATTCTGATTTACAACTGTGTTGCATTATAATCTCCAAATTTAAAAGTTCAAGCATGAATGCCTAGGTTAAAGACAAAAAAACCAGACAAATCTCACYGTGTGCCACTACACACAGCCTTTTGGCAGTATTTTGGAGAGGCATTAGGACTTTCATGGAGTCCTGCATTAAAACGCTCTCTCTCTCCAACCAGCCTAATATATTATTCAGTATCCCTCAATGTACAGCAACAGCTTTTCTAAAAGATATGTAGAAGTGCTGTATATAGGTTTTAATTTGATATAGGATTGCCTAGTTGAGAAAATCTGAGTATCTTTAGCTGCTCCAAGCAGGTTTGGATTTAAGACTTTAAGACTTCATGGTCCAAAGAAACACATCCTCCAAAATTTTCTGGTCATTGCTTAGATCTATTTTGAGTCAAATCACAGAGACAATCACTTGAAATGGTCTCACCACAGCCTCAAGTTACTCTCCTGAAATATGCCTGAAGCATTTTCTCCAAGGCTAGCCTCTAACCCTCTGACCATAAAAGTCCCTTTGAAGCTCCATAGCAGGAACTTTGGAGTTTCTTGTTTGTGTTACTCAGAAATCGAGTAGTTAGAGAAGCAGAACTTGAAAGCATCTCTGTAAAGCTTCAGATGGCTGCTTCATTTTCTCCCAATGCAGCTTTATTAGGCATGTTTGTTGCTTATAGATTCCGTATGTTCTGTTCTGATTTTAAGACTAGATTAAGGACTTCTTGGGACCATTAGTTATTTCAGATAGACCACAGAGATGCAGACATACTTTCTTTCAAGTAGTGTCGCTGATGGTGTCATAAACRTGTTGCCCAGATCCCCTGCACAACAGGGGACGACAGCTAAGTTGCACCCACACAGTCCTCTGGCTGAAGATGCTAACACACCGTAGAGATGGTTAAATTTCTTTTCAGAATGCTTTCCATCAACCTATTAAAGTGGGTGACAAGATCTCCTACAGGCAGTGGTAGAAGGCTATATAGACATGCAAAAGTGCAGACTATCATGTCCAGGAGTCAAATTAATGTATTACACTGAATCAAAAGTAACTCATTTTCCACTACTCTGTACAAATATTTGGGATTTATTTTCTTTATGTCTTCGTACATGGTGTTGGTATGGTACCATGGAGGATCCTATATATCATATTGTTTATAGGTGGTCACAGCAAAACAGTATTTCTGTCCTGTTCACCATGGCATCCATTGGTAAAAAACATGTCCCACTTCAGACTGACAATTATATGAAGAAGTGACAAGGCAAAGTGAATTGATAAAATGTTATTTCTAATTCTTTTTGGGGAATCAAATCTGTCTCAAATCATGGTAATGTAAATTACTGTGGCAAATGTGACATCTCTGTCTGAGAGCATGTTAATGTAATTTACTGTAGTGAATATCACATCTCCATCTGTTAAAGCAATCTGTTAAAATTCACTAAGATTATTATCTTCAAGAGGCAGAGGTTTTTAATCTTTCAGGTTGTTGTTTGTTAAGTTCCTTCTGATGGAAATAGTATCTAACATGTGATGCTGACTGACAACATTTGATTAAATTAAAAATGGAGTATGTAAATTCCTAGCTCTTACCAGCTCAGTGTAAAATAGAAGCTGGTAGGAAGTTAAGGCCAGAATTTCAATAGCTCAAAACATTCCGTTTCAGCCAAGATTTCATCATGAGTGGTAGCTAGAGACCAAGACTGTGAGAATAATATGATAAATTTTATATTTGCCTAAACTATGTCAGCTTTTAATAAGTCTTTCCTTATTATCAGAGATCAAAACAACGGCTCCAAAGTAAAATATTCTACCTTAAGAAGCTACATTAAAGTAAAAAAAATCAGTGAAAGAATGCAATGGTTATAACTATTCCATTATTATGGTTATGCAGTGTTTAAAACAGTAGGATACAACCTGTAGGCACTGTCTCTGTGGAAATCAGGAAAAAAAGGCTGAAATATCTCAAGGAATCACATATCTTTCCTAAGAGCTACCCATTTGTCCTGCTTTCGGCTGGGATAGAGTTAATTTTCTTCCTAGTGCTGTGTTTTGGATTTAGTATGAAAAGAATGTTGATAACACACTGATGTTTTTAGTTGTTGCTAAG
>JAYKAV010000092.1:184888-211825 GCA_035582835.1 Phoebastria nigripes | reverse complement strand
GAATGTATTGGAAAATGTGAGACCTGGGCATGACGTAGATGGTATAGAATAAGGGGTGGATATTGTCCTGGTTCCGGCTGGGACAGAGTTAACTTTCTTCCCAGTAGCTGGGGGGTGTGTGCTGTGTTTTGGGTTTGGTATAATAGAAGCGTTGATGGCCCATTGATGTTTTGGGTGGTGCTGGGTGGTGCTTGCACCGGGCACTTTTTGGCCTCCCATGCCCTGCCAGGTGCAGGGGAAGCTGGCGGAGGGAGCATAGCTGGGGTGGTTGACCCAGCTGGCCAATGGGGTATTCCATACCATGCAACGTCATGCTCAGTATAAAAACTAAGGGTGTGGGGGGAGGGGGGGCTTTGGGTCCCGGAAATGGGCTCTCGTTTTGGGCACGCGTTGGTTTCGGCAGGTGGTGAGCAGTTGCATTGTGCATCGCCTGCTTTGTATATTGTTGTTGTTGTTATCGCTGTTACTATTACTGTTCTACTTTGTTTTATTTCAATTATTAAACTGTTTTTATCTCAACCCGTGAGTTTTCCTACTCGTGCCCTCCCGATTCTTTCCCCCATTCCACTGGAGCGGGGGGGTGAGCGAGCGGCTGCGTGRTGTTTAGGTGCTGCCAGGGTTAAACCACGACAGAGGCATTTGGACAATGTCCTTAATAACATGCTTTAACTTGGTCAGCCCTGAATTGGTCAGGCAGTTGGACTAGATGATTGTTGTATGTCCCTTCCAACTGAAATAGTCTATGCTATTCTATTCTGTTCTATACCTTCTGCAATCCAAAGAATTTTGACATTGAAATGTAACCACAGGAGGTTTTAGCAGGCTACAAATTGTAGGTGCTGTACTGTACGTACACTGAGAAACTCAACACAACCTAAGCTTCAACTTCCAGCCTAACCTTTTAGAAGTACTGCAGCATAAAAAGAAAGAAATGCATGCATACGTTGACTAGGCTTTACTTATTTTGAGATATTTGGCACATGTAAAAATAGGATGGTCCTATTTTTATTATTGCTTTCAATATTACTTTGGTTAATAAAATAGATACCTATGAAGAATTAGGGAACTTCTACCATCTGTTAGTAACTGAGAACCGAATGSTCTGGGAGAAACGTAAAATAACTTGTTTGGTCTGTGAAGTATTAGTGTGTTTTATGTTATTAATTCAACCTAGAGCATGAGTTACCTGCAATGAACTTAATCAAAATAAGCTTATTTGTGTGTTTGGAAAGAAATACTCTTGCGTACTCGTATTGCTATGACTGTCTGATGCAGGTTTGCATGTTTTTTAATCTCATGAGGCTATTTCTCTACTGGTTTTTTTTTCATTGAACAAGTAAAGCATCTTAACCCTAGGGAACAAATCAGGCAGGGAGAGGCATGCAAGAGGAGCTGCAGGATCTTCGCAATGGGTGCAAGCAAAGCGCTTCTCTGTCTCCTCCCTCCTGGGAACAGTGACAGAAGCCTAGGTTAGACAATTTCTAACCACAGCGCATTTGGCCCAAATGGGCAAATTATGCCATGTATGTGCATGTCTGTGCTGGGTTTGGTGCAGAGCCAGTCCAAGAGAAATTACAGCTCGGGAGGCACAGATCCGCCTGCAACAGCTTGCCATGCAGAAGGATGTACTTGCTATAGCAAACCTTCCCAGAGCTTCCAGGGATCTCTATAGGTCTGCACCTTTCACGTCTACTTCACAGTTGGCACAAGGCTCACAGAAACACTACAGTTAAAATAAATTTTTGCTATCTCAAGAGGGAAAAATAACATTCCTGGAGCAGGATTTCTTCTTTAGATGCCCTACTGCAAAACACAAAATCTTCCTTCTTGCACCGAGACCATGTAAGGCCCTTTCTCTCCCATGTGGGTGCTTCCTAATTCTGCAGGTGCCGAGCTCATGAAGACCCAGCCAACAGCAAGGGCAGGCAGAGCTGATGAATTCAAGGGCCTGCACACCCTTGCTCCTGTTTCAAGGGGGTTTAAAGCCAGCAGAGTGTTATTCTGTTCAGCTTGTATTTCTAGTCACTACGCTACTACTGCTCACACCAGGAGTGGGAAGAGGGATGGGTAGCCAAGAAGCAGTGAGGAAGCACACAGAGGAGCTTCGTGGTCAAGCAGTGGAGAACTTCATCAACACTCTTTTGCTTTCTTGGTTGATCTGGTACCCGTGGCCTGTGTCTCCTCTGCCTCTGTCCAAAGCCTCCCTTAGAGGTGATCTGTGTCCACAGGATGCCATATGACATGTGCCTTTCTTTCTCTAAACACTTGCCTACAGTGTGCCATGGTCCCAATCACAAACCTGGCCCACAGGCTGCTGCTTGCCTCACCACCACCTCACAAACACAAAACACAAGCCGAGTTAATAAAACATGCTTTTAATGTGGTCTGCCCTGAACATGTTAGCCTTTTCAAACTCTTTCTCAAGGCAACTAGCACCATGCTCATTATCATCTTAGCACCTTCTTCTTTGTGGCTGCCCATCCTCTGTACCATACAGTGACTTGTACTCCACTGTTGTAGATGAATTGCCATGAATTGCTCCAGTGAAATTCTTTCAAAAAAAAAGTTTCTCTTCAGTCTCTTCTTTGCTCATCTGAGATTGCCATTTAGTGGGGTTGAGCAGGAATCCTTTGAAGCCTGCTGGCCAATCATAAGGGAACTTCAGTCTCTCGGCAGGTTAAGGGACACAAAAGCATCCTCCCTTGCCTGACATTATTTCTTTTTCTGCCTTTTCCGTGCCACTGCCATGTGCAAGGCCTGCATAATGAGGTCATCATTATTCAGGATGTTGTATTCACCCAGCTGAACCAGACGGTCATACACCTTCTCAGTGTATTGAATTGAATATGTTGAATAAGGGGAACAGCAGCCATAAAGATCAACTTTGCCATCTTCCATCTCTGACTCTGAGCGCTTCTGACCTAGGAGGAAGGGGTGACAAATCACTGCTGAGGGATGGGAGTTACTCTGGTCATAAGCAAGCAAACTCTTAACAGAGCAGGGAAAGGAGATGTCTCTCCACAGAGAGAGTTTATAATCTAAATCACTCTTGTGGGTTTAAAAAATTTTTTTTAAACAAATAGTTCTTTTTCAAACTGACAGCTCAGTCSCTGGCTTAGGTGGATATCAGCTGCTTCACATGATGAGGGGAGAAAAATGGTGATTATTCCTCTTACATGGGTCTACGCTGCAGTTCTGAGCTGTACCTGTGGCTCACGTAGATACATCAAAGTTACCTGCAAACTAACTAGCTTAGGGATTGAAGCAGCACAGCCACGGCATCAAATCTGATGTGGTAAAAAAAGTAGCTTTAAGCAACAGAGAGGTTTGATGTATTTAAATGAGCCAACAGTGAAGTTCAAGAGTTGGAGTATTAAATATACTCGCTTTAATAGGCTGGCCATGATGTCAACCTTTATTCAACATGTTTGATTACTTACCTGGTGCTTTGTATTTTTGGAAGGTATCATTAATTAGTGGGAAAAATAGCAGTACTGGCGCTCCTGGAGTCTCAGCACCGTCAAAGAGGTAACACTCCTTCAGGTTTTTCCTGTCTTCTTCACTCAAGTCCACCCTGGGAAAAAGGATTCCCTGCTCTGAGCAGTACTTGCAGGTCTGGTCCAGAGCCTGGATCAATGAACAGAACAGTACTAAGACTTAAAGAGGACTTCAGGGCTCAGGATTTCTTGGAGTCCAGTAACAAAGGGGACATTTTTCAAGCTAGCTGTGTGAAAGCTCTGAAACCCCTATTGGAAAGCACTGCATCATTGGAGAGAAGGTTTTTGTTTTCCCTGAGTTCTTAGCACAAAACAGTTGTATCATACAAGAAAAACAAATGAGAATATGTACAGCCTATAAATGAAGTATCATACTGCAGCATTAAGCTAAAAATGCTAGTGGTTAAGACTTCTAGTAGGAGCAATATAGAAAGCACCTAAGTGTTAAAAACTGCCAGGTATACAGCTGTTGAAGAAATAGAGACTGCTTCAATTCCTCTCACCTGTATCTGGGATCCTGCACTGTAGTTTAAATGCAGGATGACGTCCACCTTTCTCTCTGGTTTTAAAAGTGGCATGATGCTTGTATTGATGAAAAATCCCGTATCTACCAGAGATAGGAATTCCTCTGATTGTGTCAGCTGGTTAGGAAATGTGTCTAACACAGTATCTAAAAGGAAAGATTTTTCTTGCTGTAAGTGCAATAGTGCAAAACTGGTTAGCCTGTTTTCCACTCTTACACCATGGCCACAGAGCCCTAACTGGTTTCCATCTTCGGGGAAGGGAGATTTGCTGTATCTCTTCTCTTCTGCCCTCCCAACTCCAGCCACATGCAGTTTTGGACCTGCAGTGGCAACATTCATGAAGGTGGTTTCTTGTGCCTCCTCACCGAGTGTGTTTCCAAACAGAGAAAGGGAGAACCACCATCAGGACCCGGTGCCCCTGCCTCGAGAGGTGCGTGCCACTAGCAGCCATTGGCATGGAGCTCAACACCACACCATGCTACATCCCGGTGTGCCACAACTGATTGATCTAATAGTGATTCTGCCCAAACATGGCCTCTAACCTTGGAGAATGGGTTTAATATCAAATCTGGGTTTTCGTTGTGTTCTGCTTGTTTATTCCCTCCCCAGGCACACAGGTCTTCTGTTACCYTTCCATCTGCAGAAGTGCTTGCTCTCCAGGTAGTCATTGTGCATCTGGAAACCCTTTAGGAAGTTGTGCTCCTGGGCAACGCAGAGGCGGTCGGTGAGAGCGCCGCGAAGAGCACTGCTGAAGGGGCCGGGAGGGGTGAACAGGCGAGTCCTCAGCTCGTGCGGCTTCAGCGGTAGGTGAGGTTCCTCCTCTGCACAGGGAAAGGCTGTTAAATTCTACCTGCCTAGAGCAAGGTCATCCCCCAAGATGTCAAGGTAAGTAATAAAAATCAGTGTTTTCTTTATTTAAAAGGCCTAGGATGAAAAGACTCAATGAGCACAAGTGACCAAACGAAAAAGAAAATAAAATGCTACTTTTACCAGCCAAATACCATTTCCTTACACAGTCCAGACTTGGGTAAAAAACAAGATCCAGTTTCAGGCAGCAATAAAAATCTGCACCAGACATACACGCACTTGTGGAACAGACTGAATGCAAGTTTTGGAAAAGGATAACTGTTGTACTTATTTGTATTACAGTAGCTCCTACTTAATGTAGTCAAAATCTTTTTGCTTTATTAATCATTTACAGATAAATCTTATTATTCCTGAACATTTTACTCATCTGCCAACATCAGTGTTGAGCCCCCAGTGAGCACATAGATTACAGGACTGGAGAGTTTTAAATTATCCAATTATGTTTTGCAGTATGAGACTTTGAATCCAATTCCTTCTAGAAAGGCATGTGGCCTTTGAAGAAACACTCCCCAAAATGCGAATTACACTGTGCACATCTCACATAGCAGATGGGTGTGATGGTTCATCTAACATTAACTCTATCTAACAATAAATACACAGTAAGGAAGAAGTATGATAATTTACCTATATTGTCGATTTTGTCCTGGGTCCATCTGTGCCAGAAATCTTCTGATGAATGGGACAAATTCCAGATATATAACACATTCAATGAAAATAAACTACTCCACATGCCTGTAAAAGGAAAGAGCTTTCTAACTCAAACATTCACACATCATGAATCACAAAACTGTTATCATGAGACGAAATTTGCAAGGTTTATGCTTTTTCTTAGTTTGTTTTAAATGGATGATGTGTCATTTTTATTTGGCTGCTGGTTTTTAAACCTTATTTTGGTATCCAGTTTTTGTCTTACGGTACTTAGGGCTGAATACATATTTTAATGAATGGTGAGATTTTTGTGAATTAATACGATTTAAGGAGCTTGGGTTTTCAGAAAAAAAACCAAGTATCACAAGGCTTGTATAAAAAGAAAGGATGAAAGTTTGCAATCTGAGAGATTTGATGGGGAATTATATTGATAAGGGTCTAACTATAACATAATCTTACAGCCTCTGCATTTGTAGGCTTCCCTTTTTGAGAATAAGCCTGTTAACACACCAAGGGRTCAGTTTTGACCGTGCATTTTTGAGCTTGAGAAACAATTTCTTTGGTTATCCCTTAGGGCACAAGTTCTCACTCTTTTTTGGTTCAGGAAGTGCAAATGTACGCACATCCAGTACAGGCTTAGGCTAAAATAGTACAGTGTCTCCCTCACTCTAAGTGAAGTGGCCAGTCGAAGAGAAGTTTGCATCTCGAACCAGTCACAAGTTGACAGCTTGTCTCTTTGTCTGGAAAACACATATCCATGCTCCACTTCAGGCAATAGCAAAAATGCTTCTGGATATGACTATGCTGTTTTCCCCCCAGGCTTGCCCAGGCAATGTGGAAACTGGAGCCAGTGATGTGTGGCCAAAGCAGGCTCTCTGGAGCAGGGGGGACCCGGCATGCTCAAACACACCCCGATGCAGTGGAGAATCAGCATGAAGGCTCATGTAAACTGTCTATAGGAAGCACACAATTACTGACTACCTGTGAGACAGGCAAGAGGCTCTGGAGTTCACCCTTCTGGAGTAGCATGAGCTGAACCGTGGATTCCCAGGGACCTGAATTTTATTGTTGGACTGGAAGTGATACTACATTTTTATTCAAAACTAGCTTTAAAAATGAAAATAACTATTTGTCTGTCACTTTGAATTTTCTTTTTTACAGTAAACTGAATCCATTACAGTAAGTATTAATTCAGCGATGAGACATTTATCCTCTCCGCTGAAACTGCCCTGTCAGTCATGCACCAGTGCTTTATTAGTGCTTAGTTTATATAGCTCACAATTAAAAAAAAAAAAAAAATCATTCCAATGTTTTTAAAAGCTTACCTTCTAAGAAGCAGATCCGGGATTCAGGGATCTTCTTCATCAACCGACCCATGAAGAACTCACTGCCAAAATCCTCAACGCGAACAAAAGCTCCATATTTTTGCAACCCCACCTCATAAGGGGTGAACTCCACCCATTCTGTGAAAAGGAACACAAAGAAGAGAACAATGTTTTACTACAGCCCCTTAGCTGTAGATAAAAATGATAATGTTATCATGGGAATGAAAGGAGCTAAAAATTAAAATAATTTCTGCAGTTAAGTCTAATATTTCAAGCCAATAGGAATGAGTTATAAGCACGGTACAAATGAAAACTCGTGAACATTAAAAGTCTTTGGAATATTTTTGAGTCTGTTGCATAAACAGTCAAACTTTTACCTGACCACAAGGACATTATATGAATACACATCAGCTGAGGTTCTGGTCTTTAAATGAAAGGGCTTTTTTTAGACTGTCTAAAAAGACTGTCCCAGGATTTACTAACTTAAATATAAAGACAAATGACTCTCAGAAGTCTCATAATTACCTTTGAAATCCAGAGTGCTATAGTTGTTCTTGACATTGACTGCAGTATAGATAGGCAATGGGTTCTGACCACGATCAATGGCCCGTTGCTGATCAGAGAGTCTATGGTTGTCTTTCTGTGATTCCAGAAATAGGGTTACACTGAGACGAAAATTAGCACAGGAACGTTTTCTCTGCATCTAAGCTGGTAGGGCAGAAAAATTTCTGCCTCTAAGTATAACACATGCTGGGCTTAAATTCTGAAATATTCCATATTTTTCAAAATTCCTGTAAGCGTTCTGCTACTGAAATATCTGCAGGCATCCAATCTGATGCCAGATTATTTGATGACCCATTAGGATGAAAATGGAAGGAAATGATGAAGAGCAGAAATCAATCCTTTTGCTATAAACCAACTTAATGCATTATGCTGCAAGTTTATGTAAGACCTCTCACATATTTCAAAAGTCTGCAGGTCCGTTTGTTAATACCTCTCACGGGCATTAAGATAAAGGCTGTAATTTTGCTACTTCTAAATAAAATACTTGCAGAATATGCCAAAAAAAAAAATCTTAAAATGTAATATTTTTTCAAAATGTTAATCTTGGAGTTTTCTCAGAAAAACATACCCAAAATCTCACAAGCAAGAATGCCGATTTCCACCATGGTTGGATATCTAAAAGACTGCCACCAAATGTTTTGAAAACAGCTGTGCATTTGCATACTCACAGTCTTGTAACAAACTACTACTCTCAGAACAAACAGGAAAATATCTTCTCCAGAAATTAATTTTCAGAAAACTGTAAGCCACTGTAAATGCTGCTTTATGACATACTGTACCCCATCATGCAACAAAGATTCCAGGACAAGCCCCCAGAGATCTATAAAAGATGTTTTGCGACCCTCTCTTTTCCGTTGACACAGCTGCTTTTTGTAATACTTCAAATACTCCAAGGAAAGGGAATTTATTTTGCATTTTGTCATATGTCTTCGAGCCTCGCTGATTTGCTTGTCGAGATCCTTTTGTGACCAGTCAGCGTCTCTGTACAAGTTTGACATGGTCCTAGGAAGAGGAAATATATATTGAAGAGGAAAAAAACACACCAAGGTTTGAAGTAGGCAATGGCCACATTTTATGTTTCTATTTTAAATTCTTGATTTGAAATTAGGTAAAGGTTTCCTGTCTTCAGTTCCCTAAGAAACTGTCATGTTCCCTTTGAAGTCACAGTCATTGACAGTGTCACATCATTGACAGTCCCTGTCAAAATGGCTTGAGAAATTTTCCATAAGCTGTTCTTAGAAAAGCACTTGTTTCCATGTTGTTGCAAATTATGTGACTTTCACCCATGAAAAGACTTTACTCTGTCAATTTTGGAAGAAGATCAAAAAAATAGGACTGCTGAGAAGGTATTATAGGTAGACTACTGCATGTCAGCCCCAGCCTACTTCAGCGCATTGGTGTCATCAGGAGGACTCCAGCCAAGAGCTGCCCAGTCCTACTTACCATGTAGTACCAGACAAGCCAGTCAGGTACGTGGCACAGTCCAAGACATTGAGTTTCTTGAGCCCCCTCAGACTGCCATACAGTGCGGTCAAAGATCTCATCCCTCCTCCCGTAGTCATGATGGCCACCACTGGGGTCTGTGCAACACAGGAACAGAAAGGGCTGGTGTCAGACAGCAGACTGCAGCTGACTGTGGCTCTCAGCAGAAACCTCCTACTACACAAAGCCTGACACCACCACACGTGCCCAGACACAGACTTCTTTCCAAATGATTTCTACCGAAACATAAGCTACCATTTATTTTATAAAGGAGAACAGGAATAAAAGTAATGACAATTTTTGCTTAGATAACTGACGCTTGTCTCCAATGTGTTCAACACAAATGTTTGGTAAAAAAAAAATGAAAATGCATTAATTCAAACCAAAAGAGAGAGTAAGAGAGAAAAAATCAGTTGTAAAGGCAGGAATTAAAATGAAATCTCACAGGTCGAAGAGGAGGAAGGGTTATCAACAAGGATAACAATCATAGGGTAAAGACTGTGGAAGAAGCCATTTCTATATAAGGAATATCTTGCCTGGCTTGCAATGAAGATGTAGCAGGGGAAGAGTTAAACTCAGGATAGCAACTGCAAAGGACACAAACGGCAGGGTGAGATTAGAGGTATGGGGCAGTATTGGAAGTGTAGATAACTTTAAAGATGAGGAAAGACCAGAAAAAATATTATCTGGGAAGAAAAAGAGGTCATATTATGCTGTTATGCCCCCACTGCTAAACACTCATTAGATGTTTTGAATGTTTGCCCTACAGACCTCATGGTCCAGCAGATCCTGTTCCAGCTGCAGCACCTTCTTCAGAGCAGGAGCAACATACTTCTGCCTTTTGCGTAGAAAGTCTTGCTCTTGCACGCAGAGGCCAAACCCTAAACGCACATCAAGGTGGTCTGGGCTGGAGCAGAGATCAGGAAAAAAGAATATTCTGTTTTATTATTGGTAGACAAGCTCAGAGTTTCCAATACGAGGAAATAAACCAGATCCACAAAGTACCGCATTTACAGGAGAAGCCTTTCCTACACTCCCAAGCAGGCATACAATGCTGCATGAAAGAATGATAGAAAAAGGGACTGCTAAATTTCTAAGCAGTTATCAAAAGAAAACCTAAGGAAAGACATTCCTGCAGCTAATTTCTGAGACATCTGCTGTCTGGATTCTCTCATACTTTAGCCTGCACTGAGAGCTGTGAGAAAAACAACTCACATCTGTCTTGAAGTAGGCAGCAAAGTTCACCTACTTCATGATCATCAGTATCAGGTGATCAGCTGCACTCTTACACAGTGTTGAAGAAAAGGTTAAAGACTGTGCTGAGCATAACACTGACTAGCATAATTGCCTTGTAATATTATTTCTTCTATTTTATGCATCTTTTTCATTATTCATGTCTCAGTACGGATTATCTACATGTATTGGTAATTTAATACATATAGTTTGCTTTCAGCTCGTGTGAATTCCACATCACTTGGTCACACAACCTACTGCCCTACTGTGAGTACCTCCTCCCCAGTAAAGACCCAAGGGTGAGATGAGTTCAGCTAAGGACAAGTTAGCCTCCAAGAGTGGCCAAGTCTCTTACCAGTCTTCTGCCTTCGCATATAAATCAAATCCTTTATCCTGGAAAGCAAGAATGCAAACAGTGTAAGCATGACAACCTGCTTTAGCACTCCTCCCCTGCAGCCCCAGGAGAAATTTTAGCTTGTGCCGTCCTAGCAATGCAGGTACAAACCGGGAGCTCTGAATAATCCAGCAGCGTATGTGAATTGACTGCAGCGGTTTATTGTCAGGGAAGTTGTTCAGTAATTCCCAATGTTTTCTAGTGAATGTAACRTCTGAGGACAACTGCTGTTTACAGAGGAAAGTAATGATAATGTATACCTTACCCATCTCTACTAACATTACCACTCTTACGCAGCCAGCCAGGCTGCAGCCACACTACTGTTCTACACAGCAGCATTTGCTCCTCCCTTTCTGTGGCTTATACCCCACAACAGCCATGATCCTTTTATTCTATACGGATTTTTTTTAACCATGAATCTGAAAGTGCTTTGTAAAGCATGGTCAGCATCAGCAAGAGACTGGCGCTACCTCAGTTAGTTCAGGTGCCCCACTGGTGCGTGAGAAGGGGAAAAGCAGAGCCTCAAAATTTAACATGAAGTAAGATCAGGATGGAGTAACAAGATCCCCTGTATTCCCACACCCATTCAAACAGAACAAGGCACAACCTGGACTTATCTCCTAAAGACCTAGAACTGTTAGATTGTGGCATTTTTGTCTGCAGGCTTTCATCATCAGAAAGTACCCTGGTAATCATCAGGGGGATGCAGACTTCCACACTCAGGTTTCTCAACCTCTCCCACAAAAGAGTAGGCACTCACCTCTGCTAAGATCATGTTTTTTCCACTTGGAAGGGAATGAAGTTCCACGTTTGGAGAGCCTATATCATATACACGGGAACGCTGAAAAAATACAAATATATCCAAGTTTATATTGTAAGGAATGTTACTCTCTTTCCACAATGCAAATTAATGTTACTATCTATGGTGCATGTTACTTTACATGCCATTATTATGTTTTATAAAGTCCAGTTACAACATACAAAGGAGGGAGGTCGTTTCTTCCCTGGTAGTGTAACATCCAACGTTGGCTGCTTGTATCTGGCATAGTGGAATTTGGCAGGAGAGGAGGAGCTGAAGACCAGATCAGATCCCAGCGTAATGTCTTGGGTGCCCTCGTAAGAGCCTTGCACTTTAAAGGAGAATTCTTTCTCTAAGGAAGCAACACAAAAGCAGACACAGAATAGTTTTCTCATCAAAAGAGGAAACAAAGGTTGTTACAGTCTATCACAAGGCTGTTCTCATGTTTTGGATGTGTTGGGGTTTTTTTCATTCTTACATTAAGCCAATTGCCTTCATAATATTAGCACATAATGATTTAAAAATGGCTGATGGAGAAATAGCCTCACTTGATAAAGATTTCTTCTCCTTTTTCTTCTTCTTCTTCTCAACCACCTGGACTTCCAAGCAGCAGATTTTGCGAGACTGTAACAGACACAAAAAATAAAATACCTCATGGCAGGGAATTTTCCAGTCTGAGATTCTGTCTCCTAGTCTAAGCTCCTACTGATGATGATATGAATGCTATACAGACAGTGCACTTTGTCCCGAGGAAAACATTTTCTCTCAACCACAACCTCAATTTCAGATGCTGGCTGGAACGGGAGGAGTCTCTGAGAAACTGGACGCAGCCAGGGCAAGGCTGGGGGTGCAACATGGATGAACAGGGCTCGCAGAAGCGAGAAGGTAAGGGCAAAGGGAAAAACAGCATTCCCAGGATCCCAACAGAGATGCAGAGGACTGATTTAAACAAAAATAATGAGGAAACAAAGCTAATAAATGAGCAAATGGCATGGACAGAAAGTCCCTGTGTAAAAAGCGCAGTTATGAATGCAGGAAATGACATGTGCCTGGGATGGGACAAACCCCGTTGCTTTGGCAATATGGGAATTCAGGAGGCGTGATGTCCAAGGGAGAGTTCACTGCTGCACCAATATCTCGGACCTAAACCACTTCCACGTGTTGCCTTTGCAACACCAGAGGGATGCTAGCATGGGGGATCTCCCCGCTGTTCCAGCCG
The DNA here is from genome assembly GCA_035582835.1 of Phoebastria nigripes. Taxonomy (NCBI): domain Eukaryota; kingdom Metazoa; phylum Chordata; class Aves; order Procellariiformes; family Diomedeidae; genus Phoebastria; species Phoebastria nigripes. The sequence continues at coordinate 199,273 of JAYKAV010000092.1, read as the reverse complement.
CAGCCTCTCCACAGGTGCCATCCACGAGGATGTGTTGTGAGGCAGATGATGAAGTGGGAAATCACAGTGTTTCAGTGCTGGCTTTGCTCAGTCAAAGGGTATGTTGGCCTGATGACTGTGAGTCAAGTGAAACAAGTGTGGCAACACAACAAGAAAGATGACAAAACATAACACTCACCACTAGTACTCCATTAGTAATGATGGTTTCAGGAGGGCCTGAACTAGGAAACAGAAAGAAAAATACATTTTTAATAACTCAGTATAATTACAGTATAATTCATGAGCCACACCCTTCTCYTGATTTTCCTCTTGCTTATTTTTAGCTGTGTATTGGATTTGAAAGAAAAGTCCCAGGAGAYTGGCGGTACAAGTTTCCTCTCTCTACTCTGTCAAGGCACAATCGTCATCCTACTGGCTCGTCCAGTCCTGGAGCTCAGCAAAAAAAAAAAGGTACTGCGGGGCCAAACTGTGTAGTGATTTTATGCTGAGCCCCAAGCTGAGGCTGCAGATGGTTTCATGGAATCCAGTTTTTTAAAAATTGCAGTTTGTCAGAGGATGGGACGGAAAGGGCTTTAGATCAGAAATCCAGTGCATTATTCCATGTTGTGCTTTGAAGGGAGGGGAACCCCCATGCTGATCTCAAAGACAAATACGTAACAAAACAGCAGTCCCGGTATTCTGGTCTTAAATCGTATTCATTGCACTAGGCAAAGAAAAGGTTTTAGGGTGTTCTCCCTGTCTGCCTGAAGTTCATGGGAGGTCATCCTGGCACGCACCGATTCATCACACAGCTCATAGCACAGATTCCTCGGGAAACGGTGTTCATCATCAGCATCATCAAGGAATGATGCACTCCGGACAATTAGACTAGAGTATTTCATGCCTCTGAATTGCTGTTTCTTTTTGCTGCAGATCATGTTGCATTTCATGTTTACTCACATATTATCCAATGCAAATCCCACCTCTAGCTCCTCTTGTCTCTGGAAAATAAAGGAAAATGTTTTTGGCACTAGTCTACTGGCAGTTCTCATAATGCAAGTTCTCACTCTCACAATATAGGTATGCATGCACTATTTGCGACTGGCAGAGCATTTAAAATAGAGGCACCCACCACCTCACATCTGTGTGTCTTGAGTCTCAAGATTCTTTATTGATAGGAAGTTTCTGGATGGCTGTGATAACAGTTTTTAACAAAGAAAGTAGTTGGCTTGCCTGCTTCTGCTGGGACACAAGGGACAGACCCAGGCGGAGATGCTGTCTCATACTGAGTCTGCCAGCAAAGAGAAAGAGGGTCTGCTGAGGGGAGCAGCCGAAGCCTTCTGGTATAAGGAGGGGAAATGGTGATATGCAAAGCAGCTGTGGAAGAGGACAACCACTTTGTCTGGCAAGGTGTTGAGGGCATTGGGGCAGAGGTAAATCTGACATTAAGGCCTGGTCTGTGGGGTGATTGAGAAGAGTATAATCCCTAGGAGGAAGAAAGCACAGGAGAGAGGAAAACAAAGGTGGGGACAGAAAGGATGATGAACAGAGAAGTGAGATCATGCTGTAGGTTACTTAGTTGCTCAAATTACCTATTGCACTAAAGACACCAAAAAGTTATTAATATAGGACAAAAAAAATTTCCAAAGGCCTGAAGAGTATGAGCTCTAACTACTGTGGCTGTGCAAATGCAGTAATGAAAGGCTTGGATATGGCACCTGTAACCACCCAGACAGTAATGAGCTGGGTTACAACTAGCCGAATGTTTCTATTTTACAAAGGGCTAGTGGAAGTCCACTGCTCCTCTGGTATTTTGCAGAGRAAGAAATGGTCAAATAAGGCATTTAAAGATAATGAACTGCGGAGTGGAGTTTGGGTCTGTGTAGATAAGGTAATTAATCAACTGAATGGTGCATGACAGATGCACAAGAGACTGGGAGGGAACTGGAAAAGGAGAGGGGTGGACAGAACATACCAGGAGGTAGGATGTGCGACTTTCAGAGCCTCCCTGGACATTCAAAATAGGAATATTCCTTGTYGCCAAGCAGAGTGGCATGACTTTGACACCTTATTTAAACACCCATGCCATAGTTCATAATTAACAACTAGTCTGGTTTGACACTTGGTTCCGATCACAGAGTTATTACTTCCTAATTACTAGGTTAAGTAACAAGTTATGACAAAAAAGGATCATGTTCTGGCATGGACACACTCCTCGATCCTCGATGGGGGCAGGCTCAGCAAAGTGACAATTTTGCAAAGACACCTGAAGTTTGTGAGCCTCTGTGGCCAACACTAAACCCTTCACTGTGCCTACAGATCCAGGTGTGAAGAGGCTTTCCCATGTCAGAGTGAACAACAACTCCCTTTTATGTGGCTGGGCTGTCCATACACAAGAAAAATAAAAAAAAAAAAATTTACAAATAACATTTGAGACAGAAAAGCAGACAAACACGTTCTTGCCAACCTATTCCATTTCTTGTTTCAAACCTCACCTGTGAATCACACTTGAAGTGCATGAAGACTTGCTCTCCCAGGGAAAGTTTGGCTATATCGAAGTACACCGTGAAGAGGTGGTCATCTTGAGTAACCACATCCTTATCATAGAGCGCCAGCTCCAGCACATTCTGGGAAGGGAAGGGAAGGACTTTAGGAATGTGTCAGGTTTCATTCAAAGCAGGAGATCCTGGGGACAGCTGTTTTAGTCAGCTGTTGTGAGGAGTGGGAGGACGTAAAGAAAAAGAGCAGGAAGGGAAGGAGGTGGAGGGGAAATCAAGTCCATGTAGGCATCTGCCTACGAGGAGGAATGAGAGGAAATCACAGACATCTTAAAGGTCATATTCTACCCGTGGCTGACAGGGGTACTTGTCTTTTATGGCATGGAAAACCATCATAAGGATATGTGTTATTCTCACATCTTTTTGCATCTTTCCTTGCCTCTTGAGAAAATTACTTATGTCCCCTTTGCAAAACGATAAAACCTGGCAGTTGCTCCCTATGTCATGGTTAACAGGGAAGTCCCAGCTCAGTACCTTGACCTGACTCTGGATCCTGAAGTAGAAGGTTTCATTCCAGACTGGATCTTTGCAATTCTTGATGGTTTTAGTCTGAAATTTGTCTGTTGAAGCAGTTGGCAGCCACAGGCTCACATAGCAATCAGTCTGGCTTACTGTATGTTAAAAAACACAAACACATCTAAAATGAGGATTTTCTCTAGAAGAAAGAATGAATTGAACAACATGAAGCTTTGCTTTCAGAGAGACACTATGATACATGATGTCATATTTGTCCAACATAAACATTACAATTTAGGTAATAGGAATGGAGAAAAAAGAAAAGGGACGTGATTCTTCTCTGAACAAATGTGATGACAGATATAATAAATGCATTAAAAACAAAGGGTTTTCTCCTCCTTCTATGTCATCAAGCAATCAGTTTAGCTGGAGATAAAATAATTCGGGACAACCACAGCACCCCATATCTGCAAGGGTTAAGGAAACGAAGTGATAGCTTCTATTTTAGCCAGACAGAACATTAAAAAAAGAGCCCAAGAAAAGGAAAAAAAACCTTCTTGATTTCTGCATAAGTAAAGCTATATTCTATTATATTTCAGTTGCAGGCCATCAGAAGTGAACCTACAAAATGTAACACCACCTAACAGGGTTTTAGTTAAAAAGTAAAAGCTGGTACACAGGGAATTTGGGTATGGTAGCTTGGATTACTTAGCCTTGAGAAAGCTTTGAGTACAGGCTAAATTTGAGATAAGGCTACTCCATTTTCACTATTTGCTCCATTATCCCAACCAGTTTGTGTCCTTTTTTACATAAATATACTCCAGTGGAAAACAGAGGAGATCTTTCCACATTTCCCGCTTTCAAAAGACTGAGGGCTTTCCCTGCTCCCTTTGGGGATGCGGAAAATGAAATATGTGCAATAGGTACAGCTGTGACCTTATAGAGTTATCTCTGCACAGAACAGGGCCGRTGCAAAGAAGAGCAACACGCTACGTTCATTGCTCGAACCAGCATGCCCTTCCCCCTCCATGGAAGAATCTAGAAAGCACTTTTTCTTGAAGCAGGACTAGCTAGTACCCCATGAAGGTTAAGGGGACCATACAGAGCACTACAGATACTTACAGACATCTGTCTGGTGGATATTTCTTGCTCTTATGACTCTTATAGTCAGTAAGTAACACAGAGATGATTCTATCTGCAGGGAAAAAAAAAAACATAGAAAAGACAGGAATGAATGCTAAAGGTAGATAGTATATTTAGAAGATAGAAATGATCAAGAGAGAGAAATACCCAAATCATTAACAACTTAGTTGAATTTTTCTATGTGACTATGAAATGGCCAATACATTTATTTTCCTACTAATATCTAAATCAAGTACTAGACTGAAAGACTTCTCTACTTTTATAGCATGATATGTGGATTTGTATTATTATTATAGAGAATTTATTTGCCTTCTAACTAAAATCTAGCTGCACAAAGTGGTAAGATTCAGACTCAGCTTGGGAGAAGATTTACTTGTTAAGTTTCCAAGGTAGAAAATGAAAAGCTGCCTTAGGCTTTTTGGAAGTGATAAAATTATCATCGTGGGAATCACCTCCCATTCAGTCATTACGCATGTTCAGTCTCCTGGGCTACGGGATATGATTTCCTCATATTCCTGCTCTTTTAAACGTACAGTGCTCCCCAGAGTTAAATGCTGACTTCTGATCCCCACGCTGCTTTTAATGTCAGAGGAAGAGATCGCTGCTTTGCACTTCCACCATGCTACTCACTATGCATGTGTTTTTCATTTACAGGGACATAACCGCCCCTCTTGAGCTGAGCTCACCTCTGTGAGAAGTTGTCTCTAGTTTTGAACCATGTAAACTCTCTGTGTCTGGAGTTTCTTTGCACTGTTTTGCTTAAGAAGTGCAAACACAGTGTTTTACATCTGATAAGAAACTCTTGTTTGTTCCCTTTGACTTCCCTCTTTTGTATTAGCCCATTAAGGCCTCATGCTTGACTTCTTAACCTCTCATATTGCTGTTCTGGTCTCATGTTGGAGCCCAAACATGAGTCCATATCCCTTCTCCTTTTACCATAAAATAAACAAATAAATACCATTAATCTCCATTTCCACGTAACCTTTTATTTCCACAGTCACAGAAAGGGGGAAAAGACACAATATGTTGGAATATAAATCAGCAGGAAAATTTTGCTCCAGAAGTTGTAAAATGCAAAAGGCATTTAGTGCAACTACAGGGCCACAGACAGGTAGTGACACCACCTGCTCACTCCACCTGTACTGCAAAATTACTATAAAAAGACCATTGCCAGTCCTGAAGTAACATTAGCATAACACTGACCTCATTAGTCCCACCGAGAAGGATGTGTGACACAGGTACTGTGGGAAAGGAGAGCAGGACTTTTGCTCTAGTTGGCCTGTCTGAGCAAAACAATTTGGTATGTACTGTGTTAATAATGTGTCGTGCTTACCATCCGTAAAAAGTGAAGTGCATCAATACTCATAGGCTTGATGGAATATATGTCCATGTGATGTCTCTCATAACGTTTAACCTGAGTGTATTAATGCATGCAGCCGGGGCTAATGAATGTATGTTGTTGAGATTGGGGGCAGTTAGCAAGTAGGCTAATGAAGAAACAGGTAAAATTAGCCTCCAGGTAACCAAAGCACCCCGCCCTAGGAAAAGGCACCAACAACATTCGTGCTGTTCAGCTGGACAGCAGGTGACTGGCTTGCAAATCAAGGATGTCAAACCACGGCTAAGAGTCCAAAGAGTAGCTGTGGATAAGACCATCAAAGGCACTTGTATTCTTGTCTAAAACCTAACTCCTAAGGCACAGAAATGAGGCAGGTACAGGTGGAAAGTGTTCAGTAGTTACAGAGCCAGTAACTGGTGCTGCCAGTGGCTGGCTTTGGAGAAGGCAATTTCCTGGAAGGGCTCAACTCAGTTTTGGGGATCGGRTCCCCTGGCGCCACCTTCGTGGCTTGTGGTGATGCCAAAGCGCCAGGGAGGGAGTGCAGGTTGAACAAAGTACTCAGGCATGTGGATGTGCCCTGTCATAACCAGGGAGCCTTGGCTTAGACATCACAGAGGTATAAACAACAAATGGCCAAAATCCCGTCAGCGGTGTGAGTTTTGCCTAAAAAATTTGAGAGGTTTGGTTTGTTCTTCTGAACCTGCCATGATCCCTGCAGTGTAGAGAGTTGCGTTTTAGGGCATATTTTCTCATCTTTGGGTTTTCCATTCAACTAATTGAATGGGTTGGCTATTCCTTAAACTGTAAGCACAACACTTGCTGCTCAGCAACTTAACTCAGCTCAAAACAGAACAAGGGCGAGTTCCTAATCAGTACTAAATGGCCTCAAACTAGAGAGAACAAGGGCAAAAATCTTTTTCAGCACATCTGGTCCTCTCATTTCCTAGAGGAAAGATTTCATATAACGTGTCTGAAGTCTCCTGGAAAACTATTAGTCTTCTGTAGAGGCCAGAAGAAGGATTAATCCAGGAAATCCACTTCAAGATTGTGCCAGTAGTCTTTGTGGGAGTAAGTGGCACAATTTCACAGCTATTACTACCTACACTGGCAGTAAATTTGCCCTTGTGCTTCAGCAAGACRTATGTAGCAGAAAGCCTATTCAAAGCCATGCTTTTAAAGATATTAGTCTTGTTAAAACAGGGTTCATTCCCCATGTGCCAAGCATAGAAAACAGCACTAGGACTTCAACATGAAGCAAGACTGCATAAGTGAAGTGATCAAAATGATAAGCGGGACAGTGTTTCATGGAGGGAGCTGGATGGGTTATGGTAGCTAATTACACTGCTTGGCAGATGCTGAACCCTATCTGTTCTCACCCAGGCTCCACCCAGCAGGAAAGTCTCTTTTACAGTTTTCTTTTGAAATTCTCCTTTGTGGTACCTTTGTAACAGGACTCCACTGTTCCCCATCAGGATTCAGCCACATAATTCCTTCTCCTAGCCAAGCGGTTTGAGGGATCAGCTCCTGCAACAAGAAGGGCCAACGTTACCCCTGGAAAAACCATCCTGTCTCTTAAAGGCAATCCTCATCGGGAACTGAGAACTGCAGAACAACAGTGAAGGGGAGCCCGTGGTCGGTGCTGGCCATAGAGCCTCAGCAGGTACAGCTGTTTCCTGCTGTGCCCGGTGCCACTGCCTGCGCCATGCTTGCCCCAGTAAGCCTGAGCAGAGGCAGAGCAGCTGGGTAAGGTCCACCCTTCGCATGACACACAGGGAGGGAAGGCAGGCAGCTCCTGGCCCTGGCTGTTAAAGGAACAGCAAACCTGTTTCCCATAAACGCACCCTGTCATTAATCTTTCGCCTTGAAACACATCTCCATGCTACTTAGCATTTATTCTAAGGTTCCATATATCACGTCTCTAAAATGAAGAAAACCCCTAAATATACAAAACACTCCCTTTGTAAATAAACTCTTACTCCCCAAGTAGTTTTCACTTCCTTCCTATGGTTTGCTATCATTTTTTAACTTTTGATATTTGAAATTTCGGTATTTCAATAATTGAAGCACTGACTTTCTTCATTCTGTGCAGAGTCATTTATAGTCAATGGTAGGTCAAGAAAGTAGTACCATCTTTGCACTATGTGTAGCATAACTAGCTGAGATCCCAGATGCCTTGCTTTGCTCTGCACCCTTCTTACCTGAGACAAAATGCCATCTTGCTCCATTGTGGTCGCTGTCACGTATGCATCCAGTGTTATCTGTGGCAATGCAATTTCAGATCTCCCAGCTTCCACAGACACCAATAGGTTAAATGTCTCATGTGCAGGTGAGCAACTATTTTATAAACTGACTCAGAGCCCCACCTCCGCCTGATTTCTTAAACCCAGTTATTCCCCTCCCATTTTCTTATGCTAGGAAGCTGAATCCTGTGGTAGAATAAGTAGGAAAAAATACCTTTGCCTATACAGTAGGTTTGTACAGTTTGAGTCACTTTTCCCAATACTGGCCAATGGCAGGTTTATAACTAATGGTAAGAGAATGATGCCCTTTTATCTGAGCACTGAACTTTCCACTTAGCAAAACCTCAAAGCCTATAGAAATACATACTCTGCAATAAGATACAGCAACAGTACATTAATTGGATTTAGGTTATCTGTGACAGTAAGCAGATAGGATAAAACAGCTAATGAAAAAAAAAAAGAGGGACAACACTATTGCTCCCAGACTAAACTAGTTCTTGCAAAAGCCAGTTTAAGGCTTTCTGTACCACACGTCCCTGCAATCCCAGGTCTAGGTGTGCAGAGCAGACACACTCATATGGTGGTTTATATCTACTCAGCCTTGGTCAACAGGGCTGGGTCTCTCCTCAAGTCATTGTATTCTTTCCCCCATCTTTCCTATGGCTCATTATTGTTATTTTTGTTTAGACGAAGAGTCCTGAAGCAATGACTCTCCTTAGCTTAGCTCCACCCCCTGTGAATACTTCTGCACCACTTTCCAGCTCAGACTGACTCTGGCTGTAATCTAGCTGCATTTAAGCGCCTGTGTCTGACCCAATGCACCCTGCCAGCCAGAGGTAAAAGTCAGCACTGACCGCACGCCATCCTCTCCACCGTCCTCGGCACACCTGTGAAGCCACCGCCACAGCAGGACACCTGCGCCTGCCCCTGTAAGCACCCAGCTGACCCCTATGCCATTGAAACCGGCACGGCTCCCAGCTCACTGGAACAGGATTAAAAAGGGCAGCCAAAGACTGTTGTATCTTCAGCAGGTCATAACAGATCAAAATCTCTGGGGGAAGGGAATCCTTTGGCTCTCCCAGTGTATTTGTCTATGAGCAAAAAGTTACCCATTCCCTGAGCATTCTTGAGCTTACTGGTTAGATGTTGCTACCAGCCAGCACAGTTCCCCTTTGTGCATTCCCATGCGAAATAATATCAACAGTCATCACGGTCAACTTGGTAGAATAAATTTTTGCCATAGGCTATGTTATTTCACAACACTGTGAAGGGTTGTGTCTACATACACGGCATGTTTCATCCACGTGCCAGCTGCAATGATGTAGCTTGATGAAATACATTTTTCATTAGGTCACAGAAAACCCTTGGCAACATCGGCATCTTTCCATCATAGTTAAAGGCAGTGCTTTATTACTACATCTCCTTGGAGGCCCAAGCTATAAACCAGACTGTCCACCAGGACTGGGGCTCTGAGACTGTCGCTCCCACAGTGCCAGTGGCCAAAAAGCTCTTGTTTTCATGAATAACATTTGCAATCCACATCAGAGACAGCCCTTGCGGGAGGGAGGGACCGTGGCTCACTTTGTACCCCTGCAATCTGTCTCTGAGACATTCCTTTATCCACGATGCTCACAGCAAATATTTGGTATGTTCTTATGCTCTTTGCAGAGATAACAACAGTTTTGTTTTCCTGGAACAAGGAACACACTGTGAACCTGGAGCATATTCCTAAAATGCCTGAATACGTGGAGCAAGGCAGAATTTTCATTTTGCGAACAAGCCTTTATTGTCCGGTATTGTATACACAAAATATTTGCATGTAAATAACATTTCTTCAGAGCTGGAGGTGGCATGAGTTTATGGCCAAAAACTGTGTTTATTTTTTCACACCAGGGATTTCAGGTTCAAATGGAGGCAATTCACAGGGTTGTACGCAGAGCACATAGCACTGTATTTCTGATTATGACTAGTGAAACTACCATAGAACAAAAAAAACCAGCAGAAGTGCATATTCGTTCAAAACCTAAGGAGTTTCAAATGTTAGTATTTATGCTCTGATCTTTAGGCTTGCAACATTAGCCTACAGTTGCACAAAAAAGTGAGGTTTAGTTTGACATCATAAATGACAAAATTGTTGGCAAAAGTCATTGTGAACCAATTTGTAAACATAATTTGTCATTGTTTCTTGCCAAAATGAGAGTCCTCAGAGTGTCATTTTGCACCAAGCCAAACATGTTATTTGACTGTAAATGAAACCTGTTATTTTCAGGTTGGGTTCCCTGGGCTGACGAGGTAGGCGGTCTGTTGAAAAGAAGCTATGTTTCAAAACAAAGACATTTTGTAGAATATTAATATGAAATGTTTCAACTTACCCAAGCATTTTCCCTGGTTTATTTTAGCCCCAGATTATGACACCTAGTTGATAGATTTTTTTCACTGAATAGGCTCTTTGTTCAAAATTTTCCCAGTTGTCATTAGGACACAAAACTTATTAATAAAAAAAGTGTATTTTCAGTTTGACTTGCTCCTGGAATGCAAAGGTTGTTATGGATTTATAATTTTTACAGCTCACCCTCAGCACTTTCAACAGTTCAGAAAAGACACTCTCCATAAAAGGGAAAGTGAAGAAAGTTTAAAAATGCAAACCCACAACAAATGTTATTGGTGGTTTTGTGCTAGATCCTATGGAGGGTCTGTTCAGATTGTTTTAAGATGGTCTTAGTTGTCACAGACTACTAACTCACTCCTGCTTACCTGCACAGTTTGAACAGGTAGAACTAACTAAATAAGCATTTTTGTTGATGAGCATATATCCTAAACTGTTTAAACAAATTGCATTGAGTAAAAGAACAAAGTTTTCATTGTCTAGTGGAAGTAAAATATTTTCATTTCAAGCRCTTTTTCTTTTTAATTTAAGAAAGGAGGTTTAATATGAGAAGTAACTCAACTGGGAAAAAAAATTCCAGGGTGTTTTATTTTTAAAGCTTCAAAATAAAATGTTGACTTTTTTATATACTGTCTCAACACAAAACAATCAAAACTGACATAAATTCACAGGAAATTTTGATGTGCCCAAATTACACCTTTCACTTTAAAAAAATTTTTACGTGAAAAATCTTACGCCACTTCCTCCTAAGTTGCTCCTTCCCATATATGTATCACAGCCCAAGACAGCCCAGGAGGTGGATGCGATTCATGGGGCTGGCTGTGTGCACACACTTGTCCCTCTTACATTTCCAACCTCTGCAGCTGCTCTTCAGGACACTTGCAAAACAGAGTTGACCCAGGGATCCAATGCCAGCTTCCAGTCGTGTCTCAGGTTTTCTTCATTTTCCAGGGTTGGATGCACCTTGTGTTCCACGAAGAAGAATTGTGGGGAGCAGAAGTTTATACCCCCTTCTTACGGCCTGTAGGTGTGTTGGCTGGGTTGTATTACTGTAGCACTGTGGTGGTAAAAAATGATTTTCCTGTATGTCATACATTACAATAAGTTAGGCTTAAAATAACACTATTTTTAAAATCTAACAAGGATTTTAGGTAAAGAGTGTTCTACAGACAACCTTAATTTAGGGAACAAAGCATATGTAAAAATTTCCCAGGCAATGTCTTTGCCTATAGAGGCCACTTCTTGGGAATGGAAAAAAAGCAACAAACCACTGAGCCACCTGGGGTAGTTTCTTTCTGTAGTGCAGAACGGCCAGTGTTCAAAAAGCTATGTCCCTTCTGTGTCCTAGGGCACGAAAAACTCCTCTGAGAAGACAGGGGCAGTTGGATGGGTGATTAGCACATGTTTTGCCTTCTCCTTTGCATCGCTATCTGCAAGGCCTGCATAATCATCTGTGAGTTGTTCAGGACGTTGTATTCACTGAGGTTCAGCAGCCGGCGGTAATTCTCATCGGTATACCTGACCGAGAACATGCAGTAGGGGGAAAAGCGACTGGTCAAATCAAGTTGTCCTCCCTCCATCTCTGAGCAACAGCGCTTGACACCTGGAGAGAAAGAGGAGTTGCTGCTGTGACATGGTGTTTCTCTCAGTCAGTGACAAGCTGTCCACAGCAGCCCAAAGAGGGGGACTTTTCTCTGGAAGACAATTCATAGGGTTTAAATGCATGAATAATGCAGGTCACGTATCCCCATCCCTAGTCAACAGAACATCGTGTGCCTGAAGTGATGAGGGCAGAAGGGAGAAGTGAGGGATGGCATTGTAATGGTCATCTACAGCTTACTCATAAACATCTGTCTCATTAAAGCCATGGATCAGTCAAGGATATCGGCCTGAAAGGGCACTCCAATAGCCACTGCCACTGCACTGCAGATCTTATCCTGAGCAGTTGGGACCTCTACGAATCCAATCCCGAATGCAGTCTCAGGGGGCCTGCTGCCAGGATCCATCTCTGCCTTTCCGTTTCTTGTGTCTCCCAAATTCCACAAAAGCAGAATTTTAGACCTTACCTACCTGCCAAGGAGTGAAGCAAATACATCCTAGTAACGGGCAGTAAAGGCGAGGAATACAAAGCAGGTGGCCTGGCAGAAAAAGAATGACAGGCCCCAAGCACAGCACAGTGAGCAAAATGACCCCTGGGCTGATGCTGTGCCAAAAGGAGACACACTGATCTTGACATTGCAGTTCAGCCTGAAAGCCAGGTTCTTGCTCCCCCACCATTCATACATGACACTATGCCTCCTCAAGTGTAGAATGAAATCCCTGCACAACAGACAATATATGCAGGGGAAAATAATCCGTGAAAGCTATGCTTTTCCCAGGAAAAACTTTTACAATTAGCTAGCAACACTTTATGTTACAAATGGGAGATGAAGGTAAACACCATCCAGAAGACAAGGACTGTGTCTGTCCTCTTAGGGCCACAAGGATGACATAAATGAACATAGTAACTTTTGCGGGGACAGGGAAATCAAGTTTAATTAGCTAAAGTGCTCCCTCATGGACCCAGCCAGCAAAGATAGCCAGCAGCAGAGAAAAAGGCTCTGTCTGAGTCAGGGAAGCAGATAGTGGTGTCTTTTGTTTAATGCTTTGCCACTACTTGTAACTTACCAGGTGCTTTGTACTCTCGGAAGGTATCATTCACGAGGGGAAGAAAAATCACGATCGGACATCCTGGCAAATCTGAATCTTGGAAGATGTAGCACTCCTTCAGATTTTTCTTATCTTCATCAGTCAAAGAAATTTTGGGAAATGGGATTTTCTGCTCTGAGTAGTATTTGTACACCTTATCTAGACACTGGAGCATCACAGAAATGGTCAGCATTGGAATTCAACTTGGTTGTCTTAAAGCCTCCAAATTGTCATCTAGCATTAAGGTTTAGTGACTCAGATCATAGGGTGAGTTCCTTCTTATCAAGGGTTACTCTACACATAATTACCACACATAATAACCAGAATGTTAATCACAAGCTGTAAACACAATTTCAGAGTTGAAGAATTCATCCCGGACACTACTTTTTAAAAAATGGAAGCAATTTGCAGAAGTTTAGGGTAAAGCATGTAGTTTTAGTAAATGAAAGAGCCTGTGTTTAATATATTGTATAGAATTAATTAGAAAAGAAAACCACAAGAAAATGTTTAAGGTATCTTATTACTTGCTTGAAAGCCAGGAGATAACAAAGTTAAGTTTGAATGTGCAAGTATGTCTCTGCCTGTGCAGGCATTACTGCACAGTGTTAATAGAGATTGATATTTTACTGAGAAAGTCTGAAGTACTAGGCCATACCGTACCTTTTCCCTGGAATGTTTAATACAATATCATGTCCTACTATGTACTGTGTTATTTACTSTGCACCATCTAATAGTGGACACTATCAAATAGGAAACAGTTTCTACTGAAGTGCTTAAAATTGCAGCAGCCTTTCTTCATAAAGTTAATCTAGACAATGTATGAGGCTGAAATGAAACTTCATTACATGGAGGTCTCGTGCATCATATGGCTTATTAACAGTAGCACAGCTGTTCTCATTCACAAAACATAATTCCGCTTAAGCGGGCCAAGATGCTTAATAGCAAGTTTCTAACTAAGCTCAGTTTCCGAGATATAAAGACCCAAACTTCTTTTCTGCAAGGCCTTGCAGACAGCTAATTAACTTTATCTCCATGAAACTGGAGTTTCTGCAGGAAGATGCTTGTCATTGAATTTTCCTAGTAGCATCTTATTTGTCAGCCCAGAAATGATCTGCCTCTGACTATCCACTTAACCCCTTTTATATTCTAACTTAAGTCAGGAGAAATCACTTCCTCATCTTTATGCATATTCCAGTGCAGGGTCTGGAAACCTGCTTGATTCAGCATAAAGCAGAAGAGGCTCTTCCCATCATTCTGGAAGAGACCGTGCTGATGTCCTCTTGAATAATTCAACATGTTCATAAACCAGCAAGAGAGATTCCAGGAGTGACAGGAAGAAATAGGAACAATATTAATCACAGAATCATAAAATCATAGAATCGTTTAGGTYGGAAAAGACCTTTAAGATCATCAAGTCCAACCGTTAACCTAGCACTGCCAAGTCCACCACTAAACCACRTCCCTAAGCATCACATCTACACGTCTTTTAAATACCTCCAGGGATGGTGACTCCACCACTTCCCTGGGCAGCCTGTTCCAGTGCTTGACAACCCTTTTGGTGAAGAAATTTTCCCTAATATCCAATCTAAACCTCCC
>JAYKAV010000092.1:58740-184423 GCA_035582835.1 Phoebastria nigripes | reverse complement strand
AGCCTGTAGCGTTGCATGGGGTTGTTGTGGCCAAAGTGCAGGACCTGGCACTTGGCCTTGTTGAATCTCATGCAGTTGGCCTCGGCCCATCGATCCAGCCTGTCCAGGTCCCTCTGCAGAGGCTTCCTACCCTCGAGCAGATCAACACACCCACCCAACTTGGTGTCATCTGCAAACTTACTGAGGGAGCACTCGATCCCCTCATCCAGATCATTGATAAAAATATTAAACAGAACTGACCCCAATACTGAGCCCTGGGGAACACCACTTGTGATCACTACGGTGAAAAACATAGGGGAATGCAGTAGTTAAAAACTGAACAGCTGAAATAACTAGCAGTTCTAGGCACTACAGGCTAGACATTTACAAGCAAAAGGAGAGACAGCACATGGTAACAAGATCCTCCTCACCGACGTATGTGATCCAGTAGTATAACTTAAATATATGATGACATCCACTTCCCTCTGTGGCCTTAAAAGTGGTGGACTGCTGGTATTGATGAAAAATCCAGCGTCTATCATGCCCAGATGATCGGGATTTTGCATCAGCTGGTTGGGACGTGAGTCTAACACAGTGTCTAAAAGGAAAATATTTCTTGGAATAAGAAATGACCTGTAGGTATTTTGACTGGAAAAAGAAATGCAAGGTGGAACTGACCGTCACAGAGGCCTGGTTTAATTTAATTGCCATGCTACTGGATTGTCAAATAGGCATGTGAGGGGCTGCAAAATGCCACCTAAGTTCCTGTTCTGAAAAATATTCTATGYTGAGATTCCAGGCAATATATTCCAGTAACTTATCACACTCATCAGTGCCACTAAGCTACTTCTAATAATTAACCTAAATCTGCCTTGCTTCATTTCAATCATTGTTCCACCTTTTATCCATCACTGATTCGGAGAACAAAATATTCCCATCCCTTTTTACATTTGGATTTATGCCTCTCTCTGAGTCCCCTCTTCTTTGGACTACAAAGCCCCATTCCCTTCCAGCTTTCTCTGGTAAGTCATATTTTCTGGGATATTCCAGTTGCACCTGAAGTTAGAGGCACAGTCTTGCCAAATTAAGCTTTCTCTCATGTTCACTCTGCTCTTTGCTACTTTACATTCAGTTCTGTTGGCTCCAAGCCTGCCCTCTCAGTCTGGACCACAGACATCTCAGCTAAAGCGCATAAACACATCCGTATATTTAAAAACAGTCTTAAATACCGCGCAACGCTGAAGTCTTAGTCTCTTCTCTCTGTTCAGAAAAGAAATGTTCTTTCAGGAGATTTTTTTTCCCCTGCCAAGCCTGACAGGGTTCTTTCCTAAATTCCCCACCCCAAAACCACTTGAAAATGATGCCTGTTAAATATTAGTCCCCATTACCTTTCCATTTACAGAAGTGCTCGTTCTCCAGGTAGTTGTTATGCAGCTGGTAGCCCTTCAGGAAATTGTGGTGCTGGGCGACGGAGAAGCGGTCAGTCAACGCTCCCCGAAGGGCGCTGGACAGGGGGCCAGGAGGAGTGTACATGCGAGTCCTCAGCTCATGGGGTCTTGTAGGCAACACAGGGTCTTCATCTAATTGTGGGGAGAAAAATTGGTGAACTGTTTGTTAATTGATGGTCATTTCTGGTTGTCCTGGTGTGTAGGAGATCTCAGGGGTTGTTCTGGGATGATTCACTAAACACACAAAAATTGTTCTGAAGGAGAGGAGTGGCTGCTGGACAAAGATCTGCTGATGGTCTTAAGCTTTGGCCTGAAGACAGTTCATCAGAAGCAGTATTTAGTCCTGGAAAAGGGACACCTTAAAGGAACTAAGGAATTCAGAGAATGTCCTGTCAGAAAGAAAGTTACATATCCTCACAGGAAGACATCATGAAACAGAGGCAAGCATGGAGAAAATGGGACTGAAGCATATGCTCCCACTCAGTCAGATGGGCAACAACAGGGCACCACGGGGTCTATTGCAACAGTGACAACTTCTACCTGATAATCACCCATGGCTACGTGACCATATGCTTAATCAGTAGAATGAGAGCATCCCAGGAAAACCTGGGGCATACATTCATATTTAGAAACTACAGGTAGTTTCCAGGGTGACTATATGGCAGCATATGTGGGTGAAAAGTAGAAACAGCACAAGGTGTGGTTTCTTGAAATCACAACCTGCTTTGCCAGACCAGGTGGCTGACAGTGCAGCAGGAGAGATTTGGTGGTTTCCATGATTGCACAGATGTATTCCTTTATTTTCGGGATGTCTGTAATTATAGTTACTATCATATTAAATGATTTAGCAATAAACCCATGGTTTCTGTATTTCTTCAGAAAATACCCCCCGGGCCTCATTTATCTTTGTGCCAGGATGAATCTAATGCAGTAATTACTCTACTGAGTAATAAAATAAAACCCCAGGAAATATTGATTAACCAACTGATATTCAGGTTTATTCTCTGCACAGGCAGTAAAAATAACTTTATTCTCTGCCGCTGGTTCTTGGTTCCGTATGGCTGAGTGAGAATGGGCAATGCCAAAACACTTCCTGAGAAATGTGTGACCCCTCTAAAACTTCCTCTTAAGGACAGAGCCTTTTAATCAGTGGGGTTTTAGTAAGTCTAGTAATTACAGCAGCATTTCCCTGATTACCCTCTTCCTCTTAGTCTTTATGGTGGGAGAGGAAGTCTCTATCTCTTAGGAGGATCCTATGATGCTGGCTTCAACGTAGTTGACAGGATGATGCCAAAAGGCGTCCAGAAGACTGAGTGACCATAAATGAAAGGCTTAATAATTTCTCACCAACTTCTTCTATTCTGTCTTGTGTCCATCTCTTCCAGAAGTCCTCTGAACTGTGGGACAGTCCCCATATTTGTAATAGGTTCACAGAAAATATACTGCTCCACATACCTGTAAAAGGAATTAGCAAACACAAGGACACATTCTAACAAGAAACTGCCTTTTTCCTTCTATTTTGACCCTCTGGATTAATTTTTGAATGGGCCTAATTCAAATATTTCTAAACTTTTGGGCTGTTAAATTCCTCTTAACTTCCTACGGCATTGGTTCAGGTCATGCTGCTGTCAGTTCTGCGCCTAACCTACCGCATGGCTCTGCTGCATGGTAAAGAGAGAGAAGAATGGGAAAGAAGTAAAGGAGAAAAAAACCACTCACTCGAGAAGTGAAATAAGAGCTCAGATAACACTGACATCACAAAAACATCCTTTCCATCCCTGCCTTCCTTACTCCAGCTTCTCTTTTTCTGCACACGCACTGGTCAGCTTTCATGCACCCTGAATTGTTTCACAGCGGGATGAACTGGCTTTTCAGCCATTTGGTTTGTAAGAGAAGATCTCACACCGCAGCATGTAAAGGCTCAGACGCAGTGGGCTCCTGCTCCACTGTGCACTCTTTTCTCCATCCAGGATTGTCCCTCTCTGCCTCCCCACAGGGGCACTGGTGGCTTTGTTGACAAAGCACAATGCCACCATTTCATCTGCAGTTGTAAATTTAAATATGTGTTCTAATTAGTCTACCACAGTTGGACTTCTTAATTTTCAGTGGGGCGCAGAAACCTGTACAGCATATGCAGTATGTAGAAAATGAATTTCCCAGTAGTGGACCAGGTAAAAAGAGCCAGCCCAAGAGCTAGTATTTTAAAGATACTCCTTGGGATTACGGACTATTTACTATCACAGCATGTTTACTGAAACCAAGGAGCTTCTAAGCAGCACGAGTGTAAGAGATGACTGAAGCTGAACTCGCACTGCTCTGTGTTCACCTGCCAGTGATTCTGACCCTTTGGTAAAGGGCTATTATTACTTTTACACACAATCTATCAGAATAAGTCAGGACTGACCAGAGAGATTCAGAGACCCTTCGCTTCTGGTCTTATTTTTCGTCCTGGGCAGCCTGCATCTTTAGTAGATGGGATTCTCTACATGGAATTGAAGTTAAACCTCGCAATAGAAGCACAGCTGCAGGTTTCCTGCTGTCTCACAATTTTCGTAAGTTGGAATGCATTCAGAGAGGAATCAGAAGAATAACCAAAGAAGTGGGAACTATTCCTTACAATGAAAGAATTAAGGAGCTTTATCTATTCCATCTATAAGACACAACGTTAAAAAGTTTGTGCATACCAAGACAGTGACAAGAAACTGAAAAAAGATGTGGGATTTTTCACTGTATTCTTTTGGACAAACTACCACACACCCCCATTTCCCAGCAGGTGATATCATAGCAGCGTTCAGTATATTAGACCAGAAATATTCACCCTCTGGTTAACAGTGTCGCAGCCCTCCAAAGTGCCTCTGTGCCAGGACAACGCAATACATCACCTTGAAGGTAGCAGATCCGGGATTCGGGGAGCTTTTTTAACAAGCGTCCCATGAAGAACTCGCTTCCAAAATGCTCTGTGCGAATGAACGCGCCGTACTTCAGAAGTCCCACCTCGTAGGGGGTGAACTCCACCCACTCTGCAATACAGCCACAACGGGACACTTAGAGGGCTCTCAGCTGGGTGTGGAGAGAGGGGCGGCTAGGGCATACATTGGTCTGACTTCTGTTTGCTACGCTGCCTTTGCAAAGCCTTGCTTATAAATGACCGCCTGCGGGGCCAGGCAGCTGAGCTCAGACACTGTGACAATGGGGAGGCAGGAGCAGTTTCGCTGCTCATGGTGGTGCTGCTGGTGGCACAAGGCRCACGCCGGGAGCACGGCAAGGCTCCAGCTCTTACACACCTCGTGTGCAAGCACCAGTCCAGGGTTCTCCAGCGTGCACGAGGTTTCGCTCTGCCCTTGCATACGCCACATCTAGGTGAAAGTACTTCCACTGTTATCAATACAGTTAATTTAACTTCCCTTTAATAATTTGGTTATGTACAAAGACAGGTACTCAGCTCTTCAGAAATGAGTTTTTTGTGAGAGGCCAATTATACTCTTTATGTGTGGTACTAAGGAAGACAGAACTAGTCCTTGACTTTCTCGGATATCGTCTCCAAGTGAAGTGCAGTTATCTGATATAACTGCAGTGTGAGCAAAGACTGGGACGGAAAGGTCGTGGGCCATAATTTCCTTTTCATTCAGAAGTGGTTCATTTTTTCACCTCAACCATAAAAAAATTGATCTGAATTTCTTCTCTGCCTCTTCTCCTCCTCCAGCTGCTTCTCCTCATGGAAAAAAATAACCAAAACAATGAGCAAAGCAAAAAATTCAGTTGGAAGTAGGTTGGATGCTTTCCCAAACTTTATCATAACTATGTGGTCTGTCTTCATATTGAAACTAGGACTGGGCATTGACAAAAAGCAGTATTTAATTCTCAGACAATTCCAATACTTCTTATTTTAGGTGGATCAGATAATATTTCGAAAATGGTCTTTCTGGCAAGATTTTGATTGTGTATGTCTAGACAGTGAAATGCTGATCCCAAAAAGCTCTTGTATTAAAATTGTAAGGCATGGAGGTGATGGTTACTTCTCCAAAAAGCAACTAACACACCAGGACTGTTTTCTCCACATGCTACTAAGCAGAGAAGAGCGAATCACAGGAATTCAGTTGCCAGTTTTAGCCCCACAGTATCTGAAAGATCATCCTTACCTTTGAAATCATTGGTGCTGTAGTTGTCCCGGACACTGACCGACACGTAGATGGGCAGTGGGTTCTGGCCGTCACACAGTGCTTCTTGCTGCTCTGAAAGTTTGTGGGGGTCTTTCTGGTTTTTAAGAAAAACAGGTATGTGAGAAGAGATGGAAAGGACACATGGTGAATTTGATGGCCCCAGCGCTGGAGAAGCCGGGTGGCTCTGTCCCCAGCACGCAGGACGTGCCGTGGCAGCTCCATTGCACAGACCGCTGCAGGCACCCACCTGCCAGTGACAGACCAGTCTCCCAGGGTCCAGCCTGACTTTGTGCACAGGTTCACAAAAAGACRAGGAGAGGGAAAACTACTTCTGTGTACATGTCTGTACGTACTAGAAAGTACTGCCCTGGCAAGTAGGAGAAGGGGCAAGCTGCCCCTTAGGAGGAGGAGTGTAGTGAGCAGTCTTTGCTCTCCTGGGGCTGAAGGAAGCCCTTGAGCATGTCAGCACTGAGTTTCCTTTCTTAGTACACAGCAGCTATCACAGTCCAGCCTTGCAAGGGGACTAGAATTTGGCAGCAAATTATTTGCATCCCACCCAGCTTCTTTTCTGGAAAAGCATATTCTCATTGAAGAGGTATGTAAAAAACATAAAATCTCATGAACTGCTGACAAATTTAAGAGCAGCTACTTCTGGCAGATTAGGGAGAGGTTAATGGTTACATAGCAATAGTCAGCACTGCTCAAAGGGAAAGATGCTTGGCTAGATTGTGAGGGGGACCTCATCTAGCTGAGATTAARAGAGAGGCAGCTATTCAGTTTATACCTTTGTTTAACATGTAGTATTCCTCTCTGTATGTATTTATTTTCTGTTTACATATATAAAATACTATATATGTACTTATATAAAAATAAAAAAATAAAACCAAATGAATGGCTGAATGACTGCAACATTTCTGCCCCCACTGGAGAACACTTGTGTTCAACCCTCAACCACTCATCCCTTCCCACTTCCCAAGTGCCAAAGCACACATCCTTGAACTGTGGTCCAGCTGCAGAGAAGAGGGAGTGGACTGCTGTACTGAAGGGGTAGAAACCGCTTCAAATAATAGAAAAGCAAATTTGTTATTGCTTAAAAGATTAATATCATTTAAACCAGCTACTGTCTGAGCAGTCCTTCTCAGCAAAAGTAAAATATGCACTTGCCTCCAGTGTACCTGCAGATCAAGTTACCTGCCAGTGGATGCAAATCACCAAGCACTCTAGCTGTTTCATGCTTGCTTCGGGTAGTATTCACACTGTTGAGATTACTCTGCTTTGCATCTTGAACTCTTTTTGCATGCGTAATCTGCATCTTTGGCAGACTGCCCAAGATTGTCTCCACTTCTATTTGAATACCAGCCAGAGTTCAAATGGCTGCATCCACAACCTAATTCATTAACATATAGGATGCGTTTCTCCCTAGGCAGGCTATTAAAGGAAATTAAAAAATCTGAGTTTGTTGACATGGAGAACTCCACTCTGTTTTGAGGTACGTTCTCTGAAGTGATGGGCTAGTTTCCTCTCCATTCACTAAGAGAAAAATACATGGTTCTCTAAGAAATGGAATATACATCATACCCCATCATTTAGTAAGTACTCAATCATGAGCCCCCAGAGATCTATAAATGATGTCCTGTATCCCTCTTCTTTCCGCTGACAAAGCTGCTTGTTGTAGTACTTCATGCGATCCATAGAGAAACAGCCCATCTTGCATTTGGTTGCTTGTTTCTGGGCTTCACCAATATGCGAGTCTAGGTCCTTCTGCGACCAGTAGGCATCTCTGTATAAGTTGGCCATGGTCCTGGAGAAAGATAATACAGACAGCAAAAGTCAAAAGGAGCAAAAAAAGACTTGAAATTTTGTGCCTTTGGGGACAGAGGTTTACGTTTAGGGATTCACTTCTGCTCATACATACTCTGGTTTTGCTGCTCCATCCAGCAGAATGAACACTCCAGAGTTTCTATGACTGTTTTAAAGATGGCCCTGAAGGATAAGGTATTTTTTTATGTTCTCGACTTTTTTTTCAAACAGAACTGGCAGCAGCTTAAGGGGTAAAATCATCAGGTGTGAACATAGGTACATTTCTGAAGCACAAATTAGGCAGAAAATTATAATAAATTTTCTTTGCTTGTTATCTAGAACCATAGATCAGTTCACACCAGCTGCTGTCTCTTGGCTTTGTATCACTTAGTGTTAATCTTATGGTACTACTATGCTTTATTTTAAATGCCATCCTCTATTTTACCAACCTTCCATATGTGGGACCATCACCATGGGCAGTTGTAGGTCCTGTGAGCAGGGAATAACGCTGCCCAGGGGAACTCAGTCCTTTCCCAAACTGAAAGGTTGCAGGGGTAAGTGTGCACTGTCCTGCAGTTTTCTCTGCGTGATCAGTTAGAAAGCAGAGCCAGTCTCAGAAGTTACTGGGAACAACAACTGGGATATCAGTGGAGAGAGGAAGAGGCGTGATGCTATGGGCATCCACAGTTACATCCACAGTAATTACTTACTTAGAAACCATTTTGACAAGTGTAGTTGTCATACACATATTTAACTGCTGCAGATGTGGAGTTGAAAAGCACAGTGAAGAATTGCTAATAAAAAATCAGTGCATCAGATCAAGCTAATATGTAATGGCCTGTTACAGAGAAACAGCTTGTTTCTATGATGTTTGAAGAAAATCTCCTGATCCTGTCTGCTTTCAGAAGCTCCTCTCTGCAGCAGTGTCACCCTCCAAAGGCCTGGTCAAGCCTCCTGCAAGAGCTGGCTTACCACGTGGTGCCGGACAGCCCGCTGATGTATGTTACGCAGTCCAGGAGATTTAATTTCTTGAGTCCCATGAGGCTGCCATATAATCCTGTCATTGACTTCAGTCCTCCGCCTGTCGTGATGATAGCCACAACAGGGACCTGTTGGGCAGAGGAGGATGGGACGTTCATACCGACAGCGTTCAACGTGGCATCCCGGACTGCGATGGGGTCTGGTCAACACACCCAGGCCAGGTCCTGATCTCAGAGCCCGGGTCCCTTTTCGGAAGGAAAGGCTCCAAAACCAAGCAATGACTGCTACTGCTGCTTCCGTTTGGATAAACATGAGTTCAGAGATTAACCCAAACCTGGGTTCTTGCCCATGTCTAGGGCAAATAGGGGCACAGATGAACAAGAAGAAACCCTTCTGTGGAGGCAACAATGTATTTTCTCTACATTTCCCACTCCTTTGCCACTTTTTTCTTATTTCACACATCTACTACTACTGTATGAAAATCCACATGCCAACCCCACGAAGAAATACACTCAGTTCACAGCCAGTGTTTTTAAGCTATCCTCATCAATGCTGTTATTTTTCACTATCGTGAAGCTACTTTAAAATGAATTATATTTATTTTAAGGAATTTCAAAACTGCAAGAAAGGACAGAATTATAAGAAGCACTCAGAGATATTTATCCTAAACTCTCACAGAATGATAAAATTTGAACAAGGGAAGAAAACTTTGCTATGTAATTTATTTAATATGCACACAGTATTTCTGAACCAAGCCAGTTATAGCATAGGATGGCAGGGATGAACACACCTCAAATCTGACAAATTTCAAATTGATAGGCATGAAGGACACAATTGCTGCAACTAGTGTTTCTTGCAATAACAAATCTTGGCAGCAGAAGCAAATGTACTTAAGACACATGGACAAGCTGGTACCCACACAACAGATACATGTGGCCCATTTTGCTGACCACTCATCTAGAAGACTACATGAAGGCATTAGAAATTCAAGATCTACTCCCCCCAACACACACATACTTCATGATCCTGCAGATCCTGCTGTAGGTGAAAAACATTTTTCAGGGCACTTGCTACATATCTCTTTCTTTTCCCCAGGAAAGCCATCTCCTCTGAACATAAGTCAAACCCAAAGCGCATGTCCAGGTCTTGGTGGCACGAACAATTACTAAGATAAAAACAGGCACATATTTTACATATTAACACACCCATATCAATCTTAGGACTTCGATCAAAGATAATCTACAGCACCCTTCCCTTCAAACAGGGTGATGCAATGTGACAGGAGCAGGAGAGAATATTCTAACTATTTCTAAAAGTAAGAAAACTTATTTCAATTAGTAAGCTTAACCAGTGGCATTATACCCCGTTATTACTAATTGACGAAGAAACAATGTACAGTATTTACAAATGAAACAAAATGTTTAAATGAATATTCTAAAACTAAAAGAACTACAAGTTTAGAATATCTGTGCAAATGGTCAAAAGTGAGTGTATTGATTCCCATTTCATGGGATGTTTTCTCATTCTAAATCTAAAATAAATCCCAATTTTCAAATGTTGGCATTTCCAACGTGAAGGAAAATTCTCATTTTGAGCAACTTGAGTGGGAATGCATCCCCCTCTAGCGGCGAGCATCGCTGGGGAGGAAACCCATCCACCCGCCTGCCAGGCATGGGTGGCCATTTGACCCTGCTCGCTGGAGGGATGAGCTTGGTGACATCCAGCCCCTGGATGGATGGAGATGGGTCACTGAGTTTAGTGGGACAGGATTTCACCCCCGCTGCTCTGATCTGTCTGCACTTGCACAAGCTGTCTCACGGGTCAACGCTGGCAGTTGTATTTCATGTCAACCTTGACTCAAAAACTGTAAAGCATAATATTCCTCAGAGGAAGATTTCGTTTCAATTTTGAAATTTAATAAGTCATTCCTTAAAACTCCACTGTTGTAGCTTATTTCCCTGGGCATTTGTGCTCTTCCGCTCACTAACCTCCCTCCTGGCTCTTCCTGCCCCACGCCTACAGGACATCAACGGGCAAGAGATCTGGCATGGTGTCTTCAGGCCAGAGCTACCCGTGGACTCCCTGGCTGAACCGCTAGCCCTGGCCAGGCATTGTAAAATGGCAGGCTTTTGCTTTTTCTTTCAGTGACAGAACTTCTCTCTTCTATTGAGTCCATAATTTCAATGAAACTAGTAATGAAATTTATTTATGAGATTTCTCCACCATCAGATTTGGATAAGATCAGCCAAATGATTACAACTGTATTTGTAAATGAAGACACACAAGGGGAATTGAGTTAGGTGGAGCTGCAAAAGCCAGTTTCCATTGTAAATCAAGATACAAAGAAATTGCTTTTAAAGTTCTCTGAAAGTAAAATAAATAAGCAGGAAGCATTTTTCCTGTCCTGGAATAACACTGGTTTTCCTGTTGTCATTGATCACTTGCCTTTCTGAAATGAATGATAGAAAACTCTGTTTGAATTCAAAATTAAGTTATTTTTCCCTTTTATTTCCTGGTCAGGCACACACAAAAAAAGATCAGTTTGCCCAGTTCTGTGTGTTACATATAACTATGGACAACACGAAATATCTTCATGTTTACTGATGAGTATTAATGAGCATGTCTATAGATGTCAAATCACTAGCCACATTGTCTATCTTAGTTTCTACTCAATACACGGTATAACTGAACTTAACAGAATACAAGGTTTATCACTACTGAATACTGACAGTTAAGAAAAAAAAATAAATGTTCATAATTTCTGATCAAGTTTAATGTTTACTCCTCTCTATTCTGTTTTTTTAGTCAGCTTTGTTCTTTTTGTGAATTTCAGAGACTGACATTGATCAAAAATAATATTCTGTGGTCAGAAGGGAAGGCATAATGCTAAAATAAATACATGTTTATCAACATATATTGATTAAAGCCAAATCTTCCTAAGGCTCATTATGTATAATATACTGTGCCTATATTTTATGTTTTATTAAAAGCACATTCTAGTTTTCAGACTGAGAATGCCTGCATGTGTCATTTCCATGTGGCTAAAACAATATCAAAATCAATAACCCAAGTTTTTAGGAATAGAAGAAGATCTCTTACCAGCTTTGTGCGCTCACATTCAAGTCAAATCTTTTCTCCTGGAAAACAAGAATGTGTGCTGTAATTTTTTAATTTTCATTTTAAAATTTCTTTTTTCCCTTTCTCTCTTGGGTTCAGAGCTTGATTTAGATCCCAGCAAAATCTGGCAATCGCAAAGTTAAATATCTGAGATCTCAGCATATACTTCCAAAAGCATTCACTTGTCCTTAGTGGAACATCCCTAGCCACACATCCCAAATGCTTCTAGGCTGCAGAAACCATTAACAATCTTGGTACAGGAGGTTCCTGAGACTCATGAAGTAGGTCCCATTTCCCATGTTATTCACAAGCTTTCTGCAGCATCCTGAAATACCATTTTTTGTACGTTTCCCGTTCTTTGTGCTCTAATACACAGCAGATCTTTGACATTCTGGCCACAGTCTCACAGTGAAGAGACTGCAAGTCTGCATTTGTTTCTGCTAAGACTTCATACTGTCTTAAAATCTTACTGCAACCTTCATATTAACTGACAAAAAGTGCTCTGTTCTGAAAGGATTTTTTAATGGCCCTGAAATCTGATGTTCTCCTACTTCTTCACAACATAACAACTAATATTTGGACAAGATTGTCCCTCATAACCTGGACATCTGTAGATGTTTCTTAGCAGAAACACATTTTTTTATAGTAAGGATCTTTTTCTATTAATTTCATTCAAAATTATACAGCACATACATCTATTTCAAGTAATATTCTCATCACATTCTTTAAAATCCATACGCTATGTCTAATATTTTCAATATATTTTAATTTATTGTCCTTTGAAGCACATGGTTTACTAAGGGCAGGTTTATTGACTTTTTCCTAGCTTGTGTCCAAGGAGCAACTTTCAGTTTGGACCCTAAGCAAAGGAGGGGTCAGTGAGTTTTGGGGTAAACAGGGACAGATGTGCTGAAGGAATCATCATATTTTCTGACCTCCTTATTGGTCTCTGTATCCACTACTGGTGTATAATGGAGACTAATGGGGGGACAACCTGCTTCTGTGGAGAAAACAGCTGGAGAAACAAAGCTCCTGTTTGTTCAAGGTCTGAGAAAAAATCAGAACATTTCTGACCCTCTTAGCAGCCATCTGGGACAATATTATGCGGAATGGTTTCTACTTGAGTGACCTTTTATTCCTCACAGTTGGAAGTGATGCTCACCTCTGCAATGGTCGTTTTCCTTCCCATGGGCAGCGAATTCAGCATCACGACTGGGGACCCTGTCTCTGTGCTGTACTTACAGGTCCACTGGGAAAACAACATGCTTTAGGACAAAAACAGTAACGAGTTTACCCTCTCCCCCTCTTCCCACTTTCTAGAAAGGCACTCATGGTCAGTTCACCATTAAGGCCACTTCCGACATACAGGGTGGTAGCGCCTCTTCTTTGGCAACATGACGTCCAGCGTTGGCTCCGCATACTTGATATAGTGGAACTTGGTGGGACCCGACGGGCTGGCCACTCCATCGGGGCCCAGCGTGATATCCTGCGTCCCCTCAAAAGAGCCCTTCACGGTGAGGGAAAGCTCTTTCTCTAAAAAAGCAAAACAAAGGTCGTGAGAAATGTCACTATGATTTAACCAGAAAATTGTGCTGGCTTGATTAAAAGTGGGGTGCAGGTAGCAGAGCTGTGGAGTTTGGACCACAGTTTGTCTAGTGGAAAGCGCTCTGAAGGGAGTGCTGGCAGCAAAGGGGAAGGAGCAAAGGGGATGCTATTTTCATAGAAAGGGGACTCTGAATGTTCTCTCTGTTATATAGAACTGGGATTTCAACTTTAATGCAGGTCTAATAGACCTTATTTACATATACCTAAGGGAGTATGAGATACAGTCATTGAAGTCTATGACAACTAGTGTGTTTACCTGGTGTTAACTGCACTGAATACTGTAAATACTATTTATTCCACTAACACATTATGTGAAAGGGGCATCCTCTCATCAGTAAGCACGCAATTATTGGTAAATAGATCACAAAGCAATAACCTTACTTGACTTTTGCTGCATCTTCTCCGCCACTTCAACTTCCAAGCAGCAAAGTTCACGACACTGTAAAAGACAGAGAACAGGAATCTGTGAGAAAGATCATCACATCCCGACCTCGTTACGGGGAACTGTGAATCACTCAGCTTTTGGACATGCCTAGTTACCTGAAGTGCCTAATTCTGTGGCATTTCTGGGCTTTTGCCCAGTAGCCACTGACTAAGAAAAAGGAGAAGCTTTGGAGGGAGTTGTAGAGCATCCTGTAGTGACAATGACATACGATTGGGCACAGTAAGAGGAAGATACAAAGGAAGAAAATCAGGAGCATTTTCAGGATAGTAGCATAGATACAAAGGGTTACACTGGGAAAAACATAAATGAAAGATATGTCACTGAGAGATCAAGAGTCAGTAGTAGAAAGGGTTTTTCTGAAGAAGCATAGCCACTAACATTTTGGGTTGGGTTTTTCTTATGGCACTCACTCTTCTTTCACATAATGTAATTATGATAGGTCAATACTTAGTGCTGAGCTTACCCACCAGGCATGGCTCATCTCCCAGGGGAGAAAACGGCTGGGTAGGTTATCAGCAAGTGGCTTTACAGTCTTTTTACCATTGTGCTTGGATAGACAGCAGTACATTTTTTGAAGGAGTACTTGTACCAGAGGAAAGCTGTGTGTGTGTGTGTGTGTGTGTGTGTGTGTGTGTGGTGTGTCAAAATATAGGACAAATGGGAAATAATGGGATATCACCAATGAACAAGGCAATAAAATATCCCATTCTCAAAGTATCTAAATAGGAAAGAGGGAAGAAAGACAAAGAACTGGCCTACTGGCTTCTCTAACCACCACCCTCCCTTCCCCTATATATTAAGGAAACACTTATAAAAAATTTCTTGGGAAAAAGACACATACCACAAGGACTCCATTGGTAGCAATGGCTTCATGAGGACCAGAACTGGGAAACAAAATGAAAAACATGGATTTTTTAGATCAAACAAATGCCCACTCATACTTGCCCAGGGTGTTGCCCTTTCTCCCCATTTAGAAGAATGACGGCCAGAGGGATCCCAGCAGGTATGTAACAAGCTCCTTTCCATGCTTGCTTGGACTGAGCACTGCTCTGAGGGGACTTGCCTCTGTACCAAAGCTGAGCGATGTGTATCATGGCTACTTTTTTGCAGTGCAATCTCATGATCATCTAAAACAGAATCTGCGGTTAGGCAGTCAAATTCTTCTCCTCACTATAAYGTGTAAAGTACCTGTGTTTCAGTGGTAACACGCTAATATGCCAGCATATCCCCGTTGGGAAGCTCAGTTCTATGTAGTTGCTGGTATGCAAATCCAATCAAAGGGGCACAGGGCAGTGGGTACCAATTACATGGGAAAAAAAAGCTTTCTAGATCATTCAGGTGAGTCAGGAGATGGTGTGGAGTGACTTGAATTCTGGTCTTGGCTCCCCACTGGTACAAGGGCTGACCTTAGGCTGGTCACTTTATTTCTGCCATGCCTTAGTTACCTTGTGGCAACACAGAGACAAAAATACTGGTTCATATGGATGGCAGGCTGACCATGCTGGAGGAAAAGCCCTGCACTAGAGCTTCCAACACATTGTCATTGTGTTGGCAGAAAGAAAACAGAATTACTAGGACCAAAACAGTGCTACAAGGGAAAATCGAAGGAGTCAGAGGTACACTGGAAATGTAACCAGGATGGCTCAATATTAGGAGTCTGTCCAATGCATAAGCTGAAACAGGCATGGAAAGATTCATAGACATGCATGCACACAAGCGCATGCACACACACTCAGAAAGTCTTCTGAAATGTCCCCAGGTAGACAAATCTGACATTGTGGATAGAAGAGACAATGCTGGGAGATGCATCTTTGAAAGCAACTAAACTGCAGAACAAACTAACTGGAGGGATCAGCCGGGTGTCTGAGACTGCAATAATGATGTAGGACAAGTCTGGCACTTTTTAACAGAAATCCCACAAAGCGTGACTTCTAATGCTATTTCTTTGTTTTACATTTAATGATTCTTGCATTTTTACAATAAACTGTATATCACTTACGCGGCCTCCAATTTGAATTCAACCTCTAGCTCCTCCTTGGCCTGAAAGCAAGAACAAGAAATTAAATGAAGTAGCTACATAATGCTTTCTCCCTTGTCTAAACACAGGTCCCTGGTATGCAATATTGAAGTAATTAGTTGCAATGCACAGCCTGTGATAAATATTTCAGACTGGAAGTTCTGAAACAACATTTCAAACCAGATAGTTTAACGATTCCTTCCTCACCTCTTTCCTTCTTCAAGGTATCTTCAAAACAACCTGTACTTTTATCTCTTAGTGTGAAGCTGCTGCAGAAAGACAATCTGCAACTTGCTTTGTCTTCTGAATTCTACCTTTTTCCCCTAACTATTCCTGGCACTGTCCTTCCATGACTTACTGTCCTTGCTATTAGTTTGGAAGTTAAAGATACTTTCCACCCGTCACTTTAACATAATAAACAGAGACTGGTATTATTGAGTGATTCAGAGTTACAGTTATGCAACCCCCTGTAAGGCAGTCTTGATATGTATGAGCTACTTGTGAGTGACCTAGTTTGGGTACCAGAAGCAATCTGCCCATGGTAGCAAGAAGTTGCATGTGAGATATTTCATGATCTCATCTATAGATCTCAAAGGGAATCCAGACATTTTTTCCCATTTTGTAGATGGGAAACCGAGAAACACAGTAAATCAGTCATTCAGAGCTCCAAAACTGCACTAATTCCAATAGACGACTCAGCAGGCTCAGCCCTAGYTGAGGTGTCACTGCAGAGGACAGTGCTGATATACACACAGGGGCAACTTCAGCTTTGCCTTTGGGGTGAAAGTAGATATAATCAAAGGGGCAGGGGGTAGTGGCTATGAATTACATGGAAAAAATATTTACAGATCGTTCACCCTGCAACAGCTGTGCAGCCTTGGTGTTGCTCAGAGATAGCTCACAGTCAGATCCCTCCCCTACCTACATCACTGTTTCAGTCATATGCTCTTTAATAATTTATAAAAGTACTGAGAGGAGGGGCTCAGGCTCTCAAATCCAGATTTTTTACCACATTTTTTTGTGTTTATATTTTGAATGGCAATTCACGTACCCGTTACTGGGTTAAGTCATCCATGGCGGATTCAGAAAGCTCACCCCAAGATTTTGAAAGTGTTGTGTAACTCTCCACTGGTTTCTTAGTTGCTTTATGTTTTGCTCTCACCTTCGGGCTGGGCTTAAAATACAGGAGCACTGTTCTTTCAATTGGAAGTTTAGCAGTATCAAAGAGCGCACAGAGGAGATGGTCATCTGGAGTAGCAAAATCCTCGTCATACACTGTCAGCTCCAGGACGTTCTGGAAAAAGAGGGAGAAGGGGTTTTTATAGTTTCTGCAGTCTGGACATCATTAGCTCTAGGGAAGAAGGAGTGTTGGGGATGTGCTTGAGAAGAAAAGTGGAGATACTAAGTATCATCCCCCTTTGGAAAAACATACTGTAAATCGAATATTCATTCTTCCCTAATTCAGTTTAATTGCTGTAACATGAGTAATACATTGGCTATACCTACATGACAGCTTAGTTAACTCCCAAATTCTCTATCCATCTTGGACTGATTCGTACGAGTCTCTAGTTTCCCTAAAACCTCAATACCGAGCTCAGTTTCTGGCCCTCCTAAACAGCACCATCGAACAGGCACAGGAACTCAGTCATCTTTGCTGTTAAACAATTTGAACAGTCCCTTATCATGTGCCATCTCTTAAACAATTCCTGGGCACAGTTCAGGAGATAGATAGGACCCATCATACACAAAATCTTCAGGCTGCTTCAAGCAGACAACTTTGGCTCCTTACCTTGACCTGACTCTGGATCCTGAAGTAGAAGGTTTCGTTCCACACCGGATTGTTGGAGTTTCTCACAGTTTTAGTGCGGGACTTTTCACACGTCGCAGTCGGCAGCCACAATGACACGTAGCAATCAGCCTGGCTTACTGGGTAGGGAAAGAAGCAAAACAATTGTTAATGTGGCAGTGTCAGTGGTGCTGCATGACACTGGAAAGGTTACTGCATGGTACCAACAGCAAGTACGAGTTATTTAAAGGCAGAAATGCCTGATGTAATGTAACTCTTCTCAAGATATCCTTCTGAGAGGGGAAAAGCACAGACCATAAGATGACCTAGAACAGGAGGTGGTTTCAGTTCTTCCTTGTGTGAGTTACAGACAACAGCAATGTTGTGTATAAAAGAAGAGGGTGAGAATTTCCTCTTCTAGTTAGTCACTTTCTTCAGTTTGTCAACCAACAAGCTTTCCTGTGCTTATGTGTGCATGCACATACACTAACCC
Organism: Phoebastria nigripes; assembly: GCA_035582835.1. NCBI lineage: Eukaryota > Metazoa > Chordata > Aves > Procellariiformes > Diomedeidae > Phoebastria > Phoebastria nigripes. The sequence continues at coordinate 166,592 of JAYKAV010000092.1, read as the reverse complement.
TCAGCTGCTGTCTGATGAGAGGGGCCTGGGACCCTCCTCCACCTTTTAAGAACAACTGCAAAAGGTCTCCATCTCTGCCTTGCCTTCAGTGATTTTCCTGGTGAGGGTTTGTGAAAGCAGCTGCAGAACGACCCCTGTTGTAGGAGACAGCAGAGGCTTCCTCCAGAAGGACCTCRTTGAATTAGACATTGGATCTTAACTAATTGCCACCTCCAGGAAAAGAGGGACCAAGTCTCTCTCCAGAAAGGCACCGGGAGAAGGTTAGTGAGGGATACTCCATTCCATTTCTCAAAGGCACCTAAATTAAAGTATATCCCAAATGGCTACAGCCAAAAATGCGATGTACTGTGTGCCAGGGGAATGCAACATTTCTTCATGCAGGTTATGCACCTTGAAACTCTCTCTTACACAGTTCTTAACAATAAAATGATCAAATATCATGTAATGCAAAAGGTAACTAACTTTGAGAATGGATGTCCTTTGATATGAGACTTTTGAGAGAGACAGGTGATGGCAGCAGTAAATGGAGAGGACTCTTCAGCAACAGGTAAGGACTCTGCAGGGGAACAAGAGCTTGCACATTGACTTGTGGGGAAAGGCAAAAACTCGCTTGGCTGAAATAGGAGCATTTTCTTGTCTTCTCCTTTTCTTTCCTGCTCCACTGGGTTTTGCCAGATGTCACCCTACAGCCATTGGCTCTATCTCAAACTGGGTGGAGGCTGCATTTTATGTTGTTGAAAGTGTATTTGTTAAAAAAAGCTTGCTGCTTTTCTGTCCAAGTCAAAATGAAGAACTGAAATTCAGAACTGCTTGTCAAATTACATAATGCATTGTGATAAGTCAACTGACACCTTAATTGTTGGTTTTCTACTTTTTAACATTATAATGCAGAAACAGAAAAACATTTTTAATTCTGTCAAATTTTTCCTAAAAAAATTGTGGAGAAATCAACACATTTCTGCAGACTCAAAAAACCAATATTCCTCTGATGGAAAAATTTGTTTGGAAAATATTCAGCAGGCACTAGCCCTCTCCCTCTCCTGCTCTTTTCCACCTTCTGTATCTTATTTTGGATAAAAAAAAATTAGGTTCTGACAGCAGTTTAACTGTCCTTGTTTGAAGTCATATCTTCTGCTTTAATTCACTTCTACCTTCCCACCACTCTTATCTCTTAGCCTCCTTCCCTGTACTTTCTTCCTGACTGTATTAGTTGAGAGGACATTTCACCTCCAGCATTCAGGTTTTCTCCTCTCCTCTCCTCTCCTGAAGGAACAGAATCCCAAAGGGAAAGAAAAGGGCTGCTACGGGCTGCCTTCCTGCTCTGTGTTCAAGCCCACAGGTGGAAACAACAGAAATTACCCCACTAGCATCTGTTTCCCTCACACAGATGGCATGATGGGCTTTGCAGGCTGATGACTCTCAGAATCATGATTCCCAGGGATGTCTTTTAATTTCAGACATTTTGGTTGCATACTGTATCCCTTTGCCTCCTGCTCTCCTTACACCCATGCCCACTTTGCATTAAGGTCTAGGAGACATACCCAGGTCTTCACTATTCCCATGGGTACAGATAAACAATAAGCAGTATCAAAAGCCCCACAATTTAAGAAGGATGTGAAGGTCCTTGAATGCATCCAGAGGAGGGCAACAAAGCCGGTGAAAGGGCTGGAAGGCATGTCCTATAAGGAGTGGCTAGGACTTTGGGCTTGTCTAGTTTGGAGAAAAGGAGGCTGAGGGGCAACCTCTTTGCTCTCTACAGCTTCCTGAGGAGGGGAAGTGGAGAAGGAGGTGCTGGTCTCTTCTCCCCGGTATGCAGTGATAGGACGCGTGGGAATGGTTCAAAGCTGCCCCAGGGGAGGTTTAGACCGGACATTAGGAAGTATTTCTTTACCGAGAGGGTGGTCAAACACTGGAACAGGCTTCCTAGAGAGGTGGTCGATGCCCCAGGCCTGTCAGTGTTTAAGAGGCATTTGGACAATGCCCTTAATAACATGCTTTAACTTGGTCAGCCCTGAATTGGTCAGGCAGTTGGACTAGATGATCGTTGTAGGCCCCTTCCAACTGAAATAGTCTATTCTATTGTGTTCTGTTCTATTCTATTCTATTAATAAACAATGCAGAAACACTGCAGTGCATAGCTGATGCATGCTGCAGCAGGCTGCCAGGAGACTGCCTGCTGCAATGTTGAAAACATTGGCTGCTCATACTAAATGTCTCCCCAGCAAGGGTAGGTCTAGTCAGCCTGGCCAGTCTGGCTGCCTTACACATTTTGCCTTGCTTAGGCACATCAGTATCTCTCTGAAGGAAGAACCAAGTGTCTCATCTGCACCTTTTCCTTGCAAAGGAGGTTGCTCATCTTTATTTCATTTATAGACAGAGACTAGATTTAAGGCCACCCTCCTTCTGTTTGAAGACACCACTTTTAACTGCCTACTACTTGTCAAATTCCAGCATTCAGTCTATGCGTTTCCAGGAAGCATGTCTGTCTTAGACTGGGCATTTCGGAAAAGTCTCATCTGGAAGAGTTTAGCTTTTCTGCAAGGATGAGACAGAAGATAAAACATCAGGCTTTTTCATGTTAAAAAAGAAATTCTTAATCATTTCACTGCCAGGTAATAGCCCTTCTACACCTTGCTCCAGAGTAGAAGAAACAAGCTAATTCTAGAGCAGTATTGCACTTGATCCAGCATCCATCATTCAGGCAATGCCAGAGTAAGGATCTCCCAAACCAGAGTTTGCATTGGGAATACCGTGTTTAATAACCCTTGCTAGACTTACGCTCCATGAATAATTTCTTTTTGAACAGATATATTTTAACATCCATACATTCCCGTGACAATGAGTTCCACAGTTTACTTGTATATTCCTTTTAAACTTCCTGTTTGATAATTTTATTGGGTGCTCCTTTATTCTCGCATTGTGAAAAATAGTGAAAAATGACTCCTTGTTCACCTTCTCCCTCCTATTCCTTTTTGTAGAGACAGCTTCCATGTCTTCCTCAATAATTTCCCTTCCACTCTTAAGGCCTGTAACCTATTTAGTCCCTCTGGATGTAAAATTTGTTTCAGATCTATCATCACAGTTGGTACCTTTCTACAGCTTCTTTTGTTACTCCATTTCCTCAAGTGTCAGAGGCTTTTGCAGTGGACCTACTGAATATATTCCCCTCAGAGAACTGTATGAGCTTTGATTTGATTCTGTATGACTGTTATGTTCTTTTTTTTTTTTTTTTCCTAATCTGGGAAATTCTATGCGGATAATAATGCTTTGAAGAATTTTGAAACTGCAAAAATAAGTATTCGAATATGTTTGGAGATCTTAGAAGTAATGATACTGATTTTAAAATGTTTTGAAAGTAATTCTGTATGACTACTGCATGGCTTTATGTTTATCATTGGAGATCAATGACTGTTGGCTCTTTGGCTGGCAAAGTACTCTCTTCTACTGATGTGATTTGTCATTCTTGTATCTTAACTGTACTTTGAGATACAAAGCATATCAAACAATCCTTAATTATATGAGTAGATGCAGGCAAACGAGTCAGTTGTGTATTTAATGCAAAATATTGCTTCAGTTCTGCTTGCACAATCTCTTTCTACAACCTAGTTATTTGTGATTTTGTCTTGCCGCCTGACACGCAGAAGATCTGAGATGAGTCCTTGATGAAACCTTTCTGTGTTATTGCATCATCACACGTGTGCCACAGCCATGGACCAGGAGGGAGGTGCAGGTGCAGAGAGTGCGACCCAATGATATGACCTAAGATAYGGCTAGTATATCCCTCACTCGGAGCTGTGACACAGGGAAGACCTCTGATACAGCTTCCAGAAAAACATGTGACAACCACAGGGTAAGATGGGAATGGTACTGCATGGTAAACCCAGATCTTCATCTTTCAGAATATCTTCCCTGGCTCTTCCTGTGCAAGAGACTATAGTGCCGATTGCTGCCGCTCACAGTGAAACAGGAGAATCAAGAGATGCAGCAGGGTTACACTATTTCCCTTCCACGCTCAACCTAGAGCTAGTTTCAGCATCCTTTCACAGGTGGTCACATAGCTGTATTGATTCAAAAAAAATGAACTGTTAACTTGTCTATTTTGTGTGAAATGCCTCTCCTCACTGCACATGTGGGTAGTCCATGTCCTTTAACTAAACAGTGGTATTTTCCTTTCCTGCTCACTCCCCACCACTTTCCTGCYGTGTGACTCACACGCCTGCACAACTGCAAGACCGCTGCACGAGCATTAGAAGGGACAAGGCATCCAGCTCTCAGTCAGCACGTTTTTTGACAGTCATTTCAGGGTAATTAATAATGGCATTAGCCTGGTTGTAATGATTTTAGAAAGTTTTTTCTTGTTCGTTTCATCTGTGTCAGAACAAAGATTGGGAGGATGAAAAAGTTTGTTCCTCCCAGCCACAGTTCCCAAGGTGCTACAACCCAACGGCAGAATTACCCCTTGGTTTTGAAAACACGGGATGCGGTCTTTTTCATCTACCTGTGTCAGAAACTCTCCTTTCTTTGGGAGTACTTATCCTCAAAAACACATTCAAGTCTTAAAACCAACCAGAAAGCACAGGAATAACATTCAATGAAACAGCAGCAAGCAGCAAGGACTGACCTGGTTTATAACAATTAGTTTACATAAACACTGGGTTATTTCAGAAACACTTGGAAAAGGTTACTATACAATTATAAAAGAAAACTTGTTGCCTGTACCCTGAGATACCACTAAGGATGGAGATACTTACAGGTGTCCACTCGCTGGAGATTTCTCATTCGGATGATCCTTACAGTCAGCAGGTAGCAGGGAGAGGATTCTATCTGGAGAAGAATGGTACAAAATGGAGTATGAATAAGCCTTCAGTGGGAAAAAGTATCAAATGTGCAAACTAATCGAGTGCTACAAAACAATAATACAGTCGGTAAAAACTGTGTCAACCATCTCACTATTCTGAAGATGAAAATCTGCAACATACACTTCTGCTATTAAAGAAGTCTTGTTTTAACATTTTATACATTTCACTGTATTTTTGCTGTGTTACTCTGAGAGTCTGGATTGCTCATTATAGCAGAAAAGAAAAGGATAAATCCCTGTCAACTGATACTTTCTGTGGACGCTTGCAAAACCCCTTTCTCTGACATTGCAGAGTTTAGCTCTACAACATAGCTACAATAAGTCTCTTAAACAGAGTAAATGCACTGGTGAGCGCCATGGTGGAGTTGTCAAAATACCAGCAGTCTTACTCAAAGTTACAGTSAATCCCCTTAGTAACCACCCATGAGGTCCCATCGCATTGAATAGAGCACTGTGGAGAGTATCTATTGTCACTGACTCTCACAGGATAAACCCAAAGTACCACTCTCAGAAAGGTGTTTTTGCCTTCTGCTTCAAAACCACAGATTTCTCTTTTTTCCCTTTACAATTGTACAGGAAAAACAGTAACAATAATCTGAGCTTTTGTAAATCACAACTATGAGCTAAACCAATGGCTGAGAATTGGTTTCCAGAGGATTTAGGGGGTAAGGAATTAGGTATGGGTTGCCTTTGGGGCAAAATAAAGAACAATACCCCACTCCAAAAAACCCTTAAGATTGAAAGTGCTTAACTTCCTTTGGTCCTTTTGAATGTCTCAGCCATAACCTTCTATAAAACAAGTCTCTCCAGATTTTGTGACTGCAGGGACCTCTTCCTATTTATTTTTAGAGGATAATGTGATTTCCTCCTTCTAAGGAAGGAGATTTCCTGCTGGCTCATTCAATAAAGCTGTCTCTGGCTCAGACCTGTCTGCAAAAGTCTACTCTGACAAAGCCAATAAATAAATCACCATTTCCTGTGGCTGTGACACACGGTCATTTCCTCACACTCCTAGAAACATTTCCACCTGCATAAGTGGTTACAGCAGAGCCCTCCAAATTGTTCTTTTTGACAACTGCTATTTATATCAACTGATTTCCTCTCATTTAGGAGCATCCTTCTGTTTCTATAGCACTTCAGAGACTTCCTAGAATAACTATAAACAAGCAGACAAAATAGATGTTAAGGCAGATAAAGAGAAGCTGGAAGAACCTCACTTAAAACAATATGTGTAATGTTGCCAATTTTGTTAAGAGAACAGAGCAAAAAGGACCTTATTTTCAGATGGGAAGACAATTAGGCCTCCTTTGTCACAACAAATTACTTTTTCAATGTGTGTTTAAAATTCTCTCTTCTCTCTCCTAACACATCATGTTATGTTAAAATGTTTTTGCTGAGATCTTAAAAAGGGTTCCTGCTTTCACCCCTCCTGTATGTGCCTCAAGAATTCTCTGTTTTCTTCCCTTTTTAGTACTTCTTAATGAAATTCACCCTCACCGATCCATCCACCTTCTATTTCAAGTGTTCTCAAAGGAGAAAAAGCCTAACAGAAGCTGTAAAATTTGCAAACAACAACTGATGGAGGGGTATGTCCTCAGAGCTACCCCATGCAAGGACACTGGTTCACATTTCAGAAACAGTATAGCCATATCAATACAGTTCTCCACCCAGTTAATTAACCCTTCTTCTCAGCTGGGTAATTAGCAAAGGTGGATCACCCCACTCACATGTTAGGAATGAGCTTGGGCACCTCAGCATATGCCCTAGAAGGCAGAAACTCATTGTTCTGTAGGATCTGCATAAGCACAGGGCAATTCTTGCAGCCGTTTATCTCCGGAGATTGCACAAGGTGCTGCCAGCTCCTGGATCAGCTCCAGCTACGCTTCCTCAGGCAAATGGCATTGCTTGAGTGAGAACTGATGGATTCAATATTTGCAAAGCGGTTTGAGATTCTTAGATAGGAGACATTAAGGAAGTGCGGTGGGTTGGGGTTTTTTTAATGATTATTACACAGTTTCTGCCATCTGATCACCTGTCTCCTGGTTCCCATGTAATGACTTTCTAAAGTGTAAGCCAAATTTCCCCATCTGGCATGGGGAAATCAATTCTCAGAGATGTTTCACAAAAAGACTTACTGAAGTTTCACAAAAAAAATCAGTGGCTTCACAGAAGCTACAGAAATCAGGACCTGTGCTTGCACTGGGGGCAGGCAGATGCCAGCAGCCAGTTACCCAAGGAAGAGGCAGCAGCCAAGCGTTAGCCATCCTGGCAGCCCTGGCACCTGCCGGTGGGGGTAGGGAAGACAACAGGGAGAGCAGAAATCACCCGGTGATCAGGTCTTGCTAGTTCTACTGCTCCCAGGAGGATTTGCTATTTTAATTAATTCTAGTAACATATTAAACAAAAGAAATGTATTTAAACAGCAACCGTGACAACCATAACATGATGTACTAGGGTCTAGTTATACGAACAAAGAAAATAGCAGCTATGCATGCATAAAGCAAAGGATAGAAGTTCTGTTATTCTGTTTACTTAAAACCTATTATCTCTTTAACAAAAAAAAGGCTGCTGCTATGTCATGATGTTCCACATACAGAGAGGTTTCCACCACAGCCTTGAGTGGTGGAAGACCCCAAGCAGCATCCTGCCCTGGAGCTAACAAGGACATACTACAACAATCATTTAGCACTGTCACATTGTAGCTTTGCTCTTGATAAAATCAAGACTGATGTAGTCACTTTGTGACTGTTTCACTGATTGTGAATCTGTTGGCTTGTCTTCAGTTTGGTGCTTCTCAAATTGTGGTCATGTGTGCTTCATGTACCGTGTGTACAACACAGCTGCATGCAATGTAGCACGCTGCGATGCCAGTGCACGAGCAGGGTGTACACTGCTAGTTTCTCTGTACTCCCAGGGAAATGAAGTTTTACTGGGATTTTCCAAACAACAGCTCCATCAAACATAGAGCAGACCTCATAGTCTCTTCTTCCAATTTTCCACCACTTCCCGTAAAAAAGAATAACGTGGTACAATACTTGGCACCAAGTTACTATGTTGGTGGAAGTAAAGGATTCCTCTGTCATGTGAATGATTCCAACTTTCACCCACCAGGGTGAGTAAGAATTTGAAAACAGAAGTTTCTCTGAGCGCTCTAGGGATGCAGGCTGTCCGCATTCCTGGCAGATTTGTGCCTCCATAGGTCTATCCCAGCCCTCTTTAAAGTCACGCTTATATTCAGATGTAGGTATGTGTGGCATGCATCCACCTTGAGAAGCACTGCTGTAAATTACTCCACTATTTTAGCTGTATAATACATCCTGTCACATCACAAGTGGCTGTGGAGCTCCAAAATGACAGTACTCCTTAACAAGACAAGAGTCCACGAGGCCAGAGGATGGCTATTCTTCTTTACCTTTTTTTACTTGCTTTTCTCTCAGTACCTTTCTTCAGCCTCTAGGCTTCTTCATCTAACAGACTCTTCCAGCATGGGCTGTTGCTAGCAGCATCTTCCCAGCTTGCGATATCAATGGTACGGACATTCACCACTCCACCATTCTCCACTGCAGACTACCCCAGTCTCGCAATTCCACAACAGTACAGTCAAATGTATGCTGAGTCAATGCATATTTTGGTTTTCAGTGTTAGCTCCTTGTTTTACCATAGATGTTTGATCAGTTAGCAGAATATTGTAGCTGCCTTCCCAAAACAGAGAGCAGTCATCCAACAACACTGATCCAAAGAGGAGAATTTAACTCTTGAACATCCAGGGGCTGCCAACACATTCTGAGTCTTGATTGTTGCCCTTTTTAGATTGGAATTTATTCTAAAGCAATCATGAACTAACAGAAAAATAATGCAGAGATCCTGAAATGCATCTTCAGTGTGTGTGATGAATACTATATCGTCACCAAAAACCTGCTGTCCTCCAAGCAGGTGCTCAGCTGTTGCTTTTCTACATGAAATGTGGAATGCCTTCCATCTGGTCCTGTGAGGAGGTGGCCTTTGTCATGCTGGATGAAAAATTGTGATGAGGAAGCAGAGAAAACTATGTGCCACTGTGTGCTGGTACCATTACCTACTTCAGTGTAACCACACTGCATGCTATTCCACAAGCAATCCTGCAAAGATCAGATGAGATTTAAAAATACCTTGAGGACAATCAATTTACTTTTTCAGCGGTTGAAAAAGGCCATTTCTACAGACCAACCTGAAAAAAATTGTGTTATCTATGAAAACCATGAAAAGAGCTTCCTCTCTACCCACACATTTTTCCTGCAGTCACCCAAAATAATAATGCCTCTATCCGTTTCTATGTCATCTACTGGCACAGCAGCCTTTCCTGGCAAAGACAGCTTCCCTGCCTCGACTAAGGTCCCCCTGCATTCCTGGCCTGGAGGAGCATTCTGCTGAGATGAAATCACTCACAGGATGTCACCGGGGCACTCCTTTCTTCATCTCCAGGCGYTAATTTAACTAGATGGTAGCCAGGGACCGAATTAAAAGAACTAAAATACTTTGCTGCTGACGATGTATCTAGAGCTGGTGGTGTGTGAAGAAGTGCCTATCTTGAGCTGTCTGAGAGTCACGTCTCCTTAGGGAATGTGCATCCTCAAGTTTTTTACAGTTGTAATTGGGATGCTTCAGGCTGTAAACATCACTCAGCCAAGCCCTGCCCCAGCCTGCTGGAGCCTACCTCCCACTGCTGTGGGATGTGCCAGGGGACCCCACCGTGGCACACTGCCTGGGCTGAGCGCAGTCGGCTGCTGCGTTTAGCCATGTCTCTGAAGCTCTTCCTCATTCTTGATAAACCTGGCCTCCAYGCCGGAAAAGCAGCCGCTCTAATTGCTTCCTTCCCTCCAGGCGCTGGGGCTGCAGCACCTCCATTGATGGCTGCGGGGCTGCGTGGGGGCTGGGAGGGTGCCGAGGACCACTGCTGCCACCGGCTGATTTTCACAAGCCATGTGTTTCATGTTTTTTATTAATAACATAACAACTTCTAATCAGACCACCTTTTCACCAGAATTAGCAGAAGTCTTGGTTGGATATCGGTGAACTAAAAACTTCCACAGCTGGATGGAAACACCCCTTTCACGCACATGGCCACAGTAACCCTGGTTTCAGCAGGGAAAATTTATCTGTGCTCACAGGAGCATGACGGGTATGTGCAAGGCCACAAGAGTTGTGTCCTTCAGATCATTGCTTCCTCATACATATATCCATCACGGGACTCTGAACACTTTCGAGGAATAAGACTGTGCACATGATACTGTTCTTGAAACACATTTCCAAAAAGCAGAACTTCAAATGTTGATCAACATAACATAGATATTCTCGGTGCACAGCGATCCCGACTTCTGCAGAGATTTATTATTTGACTGATAACTCAGGCTATTTGCATAGCCCTTTCAGTACTGTTAATGCTGTCCTCCATCTTTTAGTGTTTCCAGATGTTTAACAACTGGATTTTTTCTGATTTTGAAAAATAGGTCCATTTGAAAACATAGAGCATTCCACTGCATGTTCAAAATTATTTCTATATGTAGAACTGTAGCCAGGGGAATAGGATAGTCCATCCATGAAAAGGCAGAGCCCTCTTATACTGCTTTGCCCTTCCCAACCAGAACAAATATGAGAGAAAGAAACTAGACTAAGCATTAACTGTCTGAGGGTTGAGACTCATCACACCTAATTCCAGATAGCTGTAAAACAGATGTTTACATCTGACAGCTGTTAGGCATTTCTGGAGTCTCATCCTAAGGTACCACAGGACATGCATCACACCCTGAAAATCTCTGACTACTGATTCTCAGGAGAATCTAGAGGTCTATCTATCTCAGACACAGGTGTTACACATTTTTGATGTCAAATGTGGATAAGTCAAATCATATTTCAAAGATATGAGCTGATGGGAAGTGGCCTCCTTTGACTTTGCGAGGTTTATTTTTGAAGTGGGAGGCATGCTGGAGCATGTCATTTCAGCAGTATGTATTTTAGGCATCCCCATACCACCACTCGTGGTGGCAAGGGAGGCATCTGGGGTCAGAGCAGCTTCTGCAGCTGAGCAGAGCCGCTGCTGGTGCCATGCTCCTGCAAGCCCCACGGGGCTGGAGGTGGTTCAGGAGTTGTTGTCTCCTGCCTTTCCAGTTGCTGCTGAGCCCGGGGCTGGAGCTGCTCCTGATAGCAGCCTCTTGCCCTTGTGGGAGACAGGAACCCCATGCCTGGCACCAGTGGGGACCCAGCCCTCCTGCTTGCCTCAGTTCCTTGTTCACATGACAGAGTCCCACCTGTATCAGAGGCAGCAGCTGCAACCTCCTCCTAACCTCAGCATGCAGTATGGCAGCTCCYCACTCTTCCCATGATCTCAGGAGCTGCTTCCAGCTTCCAAAACCCAGCAGAAGCCAGAGCTCCTGCTTTGCACAAGGGTGAGAGTTTAACCTGCCCCTCTTCTGCTAAAGGGCTGCTGTTCTCCCAGCTGCACAAACCCTGGAAGGAAAAGGAACCCTTGCCTGGCAGGGAAATGAGGTGCCACTTGACCTGAGGTATGAGGCATCTTACCCTTGTTAAGATATTGCTCATGTTGAATTCAGAACTATGCATCCGATTTTTCCCCTCCCCTTTCCTCACATTAGTTATTGTATGAGACCTGCTGCAATCCTTAAATATTTTAATATAAGCACTGATGTCTGAAATACCAGAGCTGGCTCTGCCTGCTGCTTTAGCATGGGGCAAAGTACCCGCCACAGCCTGAATAATATAGATTTCCTAATGCAGATAAAAATTAGCACGTTGGTGTAAAGGCACATGCAGTTGCTGGGATATGCTGTGATATGTTTCTAACAGATGATCCCTCTTAGCAYGCAGAGACCCTCATATTTAAGTCTTCTGGTAGTTTCAGTGTTGAAAAATTTATATTTGAGAAAAACTGAGCAGAAGATAAGAGCATGTATGTGTCCTTCACATAAACACACGATATGCTGCAGTAATCATCATGATCATGCAAGTGCATAGGGTAGAGTACTATGTTCTGATCACAGAAGAAAAAACAGTGACTATGTAACCAGATGCAAGAACAACTCAGTCCATCACCAATGGGTTGTCATGAATTTCTGGAATTTTGAAATGTGAAAAATAATCCTTTGGTGAGAGACAGGGGCAATATAGTGGTCTAGAAGAAGGTTATGGTCCCATACACATAAGATGATTCTTTTGGTCCACTACTGTCACACCTGCTCCCTTGAAACTTCATGACCCTTAAATGTCTTTGATCTAAGCCTATATCCTGAGCAGATAATGGAAAAACAAACACATCACTGTGTGGGATTAAGAAATGGAGACAAGAAGTTACCTGTCACATGTATAATTATCAGTAATTATAATCCAGGAGTTCAAATCTTTTTGCTTTCTCTTATCATGATTTTAGGTTCCTTACCTTGTAAGGAGCAGACGTTATACCAAAGACTGATCAATTCATTGGTTTTTGGCCTGTTTTTACTATCTACAAAATTCTTCATCCTATACATGGTCCAGAATTTCGGTATCTCAACAGGCTGGAGATACCAGACATTGTAAGCTAAATATTTGCAAGATGAAAYGCCATGAAGACCCAAGACTGATAGAATATATCCTGAGAAAATACAATATCATCTTTTAATGCCACTGATTTTTTTTTTTAAATAAAAATCCTAATACTGGGCAAACACAAAAGCTAAACTTCGAAAAGTGTATGTGAAAAAGTAAAAATACTCCGAATGTGAATAAGAATTTGTTTTAATTTCTCGGTGCCTAAATTGTAYCAGGACTACCTGGTAACTAGCTTATTACAAAGCTCACCTGTCTGCCTGTTTACAGCATTACTTCAACTTCCAGATAAAGCTCCTTTCCGGCTTCATTTTTTCTCAGTATAACTTGTCTGCATGGATTATAATGCAAATTCCCATAGAATTATCTGGCTCAGAAGCAGACACTTTTTGGGACAACATTGTTATGCGAGTCGCATTTAAACTTCTCTAATCCTGACAGATAGGAAACAATGCCTGTACTTACTGCACAGATAGCAAAGTAGCAGAATGAGAACCCCTACCAAAATCAGTAATTTCTAACAAAAATAAACCTATGACTGATCTTCAAACACGAGAAATAGCTCTAGCACATTCAAGCATCACTCCTTTCATAGAATCCCTTGTTACAGTTTTTTTCTGATGGAGCACAGAAGTGGTGAAAAATCAGGGTTCAATAATCCAGGACTCCCCCATAAATTGCTAGGATAGAGATCACACTGCCCAAGCCATTACAGCAGAACATGCATCACTATTACTTTTGGCCCTTTCAGTTACAAAAAGCATTGTGGAACAGAAAGCTAACCAATAGATTTCTTTTACAAGTAAGTGAGGGATTAAAATAGTAGATATTCTGCATGCTCCCAATAAAACATAACAAAGAAATACAACAAGCAATTCTGAATATCATAAACGTAAGTGGAATAAAATGATCCAAACAATAAACTTAAGGGCATTTCCCTTGGAACACTCAAACTGCTGCCATCATTATTTATCTACCTGAGCCTTCTCCCCTTTTGAGCAAAACATAACCCTCAGCCCTCTTTAGTTTGAAATTCTCTTGTTCATAATACCTTGAAATCACCTTCGTCTGGTACAGTACTTTCTTCATTTTCTTCTTGCGGTTCACCATCTCCCAAAGAATCGATGTCTGAGTCTTGATCCTGAAGAAAGAAAGAGATTATAAATGATAACGTTAAAACAACAGCAGCAGCAGCATTATCAGGGTAGATAATTATTTCCTACTTGCAATAACTTATGCTGAAACCCCAATTAGAACAGCTGTTGGTTACACCCAGCTGTATTACAGTGCACAGCATAACGAACAAGCCACCATGTGGTTTGGCACATGCTGGTACAAAATCCATGTCAGGGGTACCCTTTCGACGAGTCAATGAGGGAAGAGCCATTTCAGCTGTGAGATACCCAAAAGGTGCCTCTGCATTTATTCTGTGAATAAAGGTTTGCTTTTTGTTTCAAATGTGATCTTTTGGCAATCTGCTCCTGCTCTCAGGAATATTAAATCTCGATTCAAAAAATCCCAGAATCTCTTCTCTGGGTTTGAACCCAGAGTGTGAAACACGTTGCAATTGCAGAATTTTAAATCTAACATTTCAATTTTTTCAGGAAACAGAAGTTCCAAAACACTTCTACAATGTAGGGTGCCCCCTTTTGAAACGCTTTGTAGGAAAACACCATTAAAGGACAGTTCCTATAAAAAATGTCAAAAGTATTCTGTTTCTGTTTCCAGAGTACTTCCTGAAGCGATGTGCCTTCGTCCAGTCAAAGAGCACACAGAACAATGTATAACACACCTCAGTTAAAATTAAATGCAAATCTTTAAATGACCCAGAGAATGCAAAGCAAAATGGAAAATTTGGAACAAAAAATGGGAATGTGGAAATAAAATTCAATTCCCTATCCCTATTCTCTATCCTGTCCTTATCCCTTTTCCAATAACAAAAAATGGGGTTGTCATATTAACACACAAGTCAAAATTTTGCTATTGATACAGAAATATTAAGTTGTTAATAAAAGTAGCATTTAATTATGGAAGAAAAAAGATTTTTTAAGTCTAGGTCTGGATTCAGGCTGACAATTCAGTCCTCTAAAAATTGCTTCCTTCCCTGTTCATTTTTTCCACTTTTTCTTCTTTTTCTGTCCCCTTGCTATGCTGACTTCTCTCATTTTGCCTCTGAAGCTGAGATCTTTGGCTCCAGTGGAGTCAGGAGGACTTTTGCCACTGATAGCCACGAAGAGAATATTTCACCTTAAACTCCTTCAGGCAGAGACATTGCCGCCTAGTCCCATCAGACAGTAAGTTTTTACAGTAGCTTGTATATAAACATGCTCACAAAGCAGGATTTTGTTTTCTGTCAAGTGCACGTCAAATGCAGTGGACCTTAAGCAAACTTTTAAAGCCATTTTCTTACCTGTAATGCTTTTGCATCTGATGGCATCATGGCCTTCCCTGGATTCGTGTGATAGAGCGTTTCTGGCACCTCCACAGGCAGCACTTCCTGAGACATGTTTGCAGGATTTACTCCTGTAGGAGTCAATGACAAGTTATTTTATAAAATGACCTGAGGCCCCACCCATCTCATCTCTATAAGTAGAGGACTCCCCTCCCATTGCTGAAGACAGTGGAGCACCAAGGATGACTGCTCTGGGGAAGGATCTTACGGGGCAAGCACAACAGCCAAAAGGGATGTGATACCTTCCTCTGGCTGGGAACCTCTCCCAGCCTGTGCTTGCCCCTTGGCAAGCTGCCACGATTTTTTCCATGGTGAGCAGAGTCCCGGGCCGTCCTGCCAAGCAGAGAAGAAGCACGGAGGACACCACCGCTGGAGCCTGCTCCTTCTAACCCACCTCTTCCCCACCTGCGGCAGGGGGACTGCACTGAGCAGAGAGCGACAGCAGCTCCTGTGTCGGGGAAACTGAGCCCTGGAAAAAGCCTCTGTGTGTAAATAACTACCAGTGACCTGCCTGTGTGTGCAGGCACACACCTGTCCACTTTGGGCAAAGCCTCCATATAGGCGGGGGGACCTGAACTCACTGCCTGCAAAGAGRTGCTGCCCTGCGCCATGCAGTAACCCCCCTGGAAAGGGCCACCCCCACCACCTGACAGGTTACTGCCTGGACCAGCAGCTCCCAGCTCCTCCTGGGCGGCTCCCGTTTCTTCTTCCCAGGGGAGCAAGGCCAAGGTGTGGGCACGGGGCTGGGTCTTTGGTTTGCAGAGGTGAGCAGTAGGTAGGGGAGGTGAGTGAGGGGCATGGAGTCGCAGTACCAGACTGTGTGTGATAGGATGGCAGGGAAGGAGGAGGTGGACATTTGCAAGGGTTAGCAGAGATCTTGAGGTCAATGTCTATGGCCACAAGCATTACCCAGGACTACTACTGCACCTGGCAGTACCTTAAATTCCACAAAAAAAGCAAGGAAATATATAATAGCTGTGCAAAGCAGATAAGAGTTATGCTTTTGTACATTTTCCAGAGAAAGGCAATTGAACTTTACACGGCAACTGCAGGAAACTCATGTCAAGATGAATGGAATATAGTATCCAGTGGTTTAGTTTTATTAGTTTTATTTTACAGAGATTTTGTTCAACCAAAGAGCATGAAGAAAAGAGCACATGAACATCTCCAAGCATACCCAGTGGAAATTACCATCTTCAATCACAGCAAAACAAATGAATAACAAACTAGCAGCTCCAGTAACAGTAGGCTGTGTCATAGCATCTGCATTTCCAGCATGAAAAGTAGCTCTGCCCACACTTGAAGTACAAGAGCATCTTTTGGCCTCAGGTCACGGACACTCTGAGCTGCATCCTGGAGAACTCCTCTTGCAGCTTAATTCAGAGAACAATCATTCATCTTCTTTTTTAGCCTCACCAGAAAAGAAGACCTGCCTGACCTTGGAAGACTTGCCATGCAACACTAAAAATACTGGTATACTTGTTATTAGAGCAGGCCAGYTTTCCCAAAGCTGATCAGTTCAGAGGACCATTAGCGTAAGTGATGATATTCACCTAGAAACCCCTCTAAAGGTTACAAATCTTAAGAAAGTTGAGATTACCTGTCTTCAGGGAAACCCGTGGAGAAGAACAGGCTGATTCTGTGTACAAACTTTCACGTCTGTGGAGTTAATTCCCCATTATATGCACACTTGGCCATCTGGAATGATCTGTATGGCCTTCAGCTAAATCGAGGTATTCTGCTCCCACCTGAGTGACTCCACATGGAAAGCCATAAAGAAAGAAAACTCTGAGGCTTTCATTAACAACTGAACTAGGGTTATCTAATTTAAAATCTGAACATACAAAGCTGGATGGTCTCAGTTTGTAGAATGAAAAGCAGAGTCTCCAAGTGGAATGATTTTATTTCTTTACATTTCATATTCAGTAATTTAAGGATAGATGAAGCAAAATAACCTATCAGCTTCAAAGATCTAACCGTTGTTGCCCTGGCAGCAAAAAGCACACTACTCTCATCCTTTAGTGCTTGCTAGACCTCGTACTCCCTCTAATACTTAGGTTTCTTATTCACGCTACAACCCAGTTTGCAGAAGCATCAATCACTTGGCAAAGGTACCTGTATTACGTCTGACTGCAGCGATGGGCTGTGGAGAAATGGAGCTCCGTGACAAACTTAACATTTTTCAACTTGTTCAAATACAGCTTTGTGATTTCTTTTATCACAGTTTTGGACTGGACCGAAACTGCTGATAGCCAGTGTCCCCCTAAATGCCTTGCAACAGTATATGCCTGCCTAGCCTTCGAACAGGCCAGGCAAAATGASCCTGGGGTTATTCTGGCAAGCTGGAAACACAACCAGGACTGGCTGTGACCGCCTCACTGCTCTCAGACACATAGATACTTCTATACAAAAAACAGCATTGGAGAGCGGAGTCGGGCATTCTGGCTCGGCTATGTCCTCTTCCTGCAGGACGAGCGGTGTCTTAGACCATCACTTGTGCAGTTAGTGAAGGAAGGAGATGTGGAGCAGGAGAGGAAACTCACAGGAGGCAGGGGCACTTCGGCTGTCTGTCGTCTTACCCCTATCACAGGTAAGAAGGAATCCTCTGGGAAATTAATGTTAAAGCAAGTCTTTAACCAAAGAGTTTAAAACTGCTAGAATATATTCCTGTTAGGACATGATGATCATACTGAGAAAAGTTCGGCACTTTATGTCCTTTACATATATGCATCAGCATCTGTATGCATCTAGCATATAACTATTACACAGCTCTGATACTGAAAGTTATTACTTTCCCAGTAGAGAGACTGGCATCATTAATGACTTTTTACATCACTGTACTCACAGTTAAATGCTTGCCTATGTTTCTTTCATGTTACAGTTACTGATGCACTGGATAAAGCCCAGCACTTACCATACCGGTCTTAGAGCAGCCTAATTGAAGTGGAGATTTATGCTCCATTTTATGTGTCTCAGATTTTATCCATGTTGCAAATGTACAGTCCTCAATGGTTACTTGTACAGTGAGAAAGTCCTCTGTGCCTGGAGTTGTCTCACTGTGGGATGTTTGTTGTACGTGGAGAAGTTTTCCCAGGAGTACAGTAAACTAGAAGAGCGGTTCCCAAAGTTTTCTGAATCACTCTCCACACTCCACATTTCTGCAGACTACCTGCAAGTTTATCATCTCTTCACGAGCTGGAAACCAGCACAAGGGCAGTATGACCAGTATGGTGCTTTGTCCTGTACCCCAAACCAGCTGTGGGTTACAGGCCATCAGCTCCTGCACCAGCAGCAATCATGGACCAGAGCTTAAAAGTGACCAGAAAAGGTATTTGTTAAGGGTCTACGAAGGATTTTCTGAATACTCTTCTGCACATGGGACCAAAACATTTAATCTGTAACAAATTCTATGATATTATATCATCTGTTAAATCTCAAAAATAAACTACATCATATGTTTACAAAGTAGATACCAAACCAAAACAACTGCAGCTCAAGGAGGAATTTGGAGCATGGCTTGCTTTCAAGACTCGTTGGAACAATTTCGGATGTCAGCCAGCTGAGTAGCAGAAATTGCAAAATTAAAGAAACAACTATCAATTGCTCAAGATTTAAAAGTGTGTATTAATATATGTAGAAATTTGCAGCTCCTTACCTGGTAGTTATCAGCCTCTAAGGATCCTCCATTACCTCAGCAGAAGAGAGGAAATAGGAGGGGAGCAAACATTTCATATATTTACAACTAATTTACAGAATATTAACTGAGAGAGAGAAGGGTGCAATAAGCAGCAGCTGGCAGGAAAAGTCGTACTGCTAGGGGCCAAGGGACCGTCTTTTCCCAGTTTTTAAGGGCAGAGGAGAAAAGAAGAGAGAGCGGGGAGCTAGAAAGCACTAACAGTATGCATATCAAGTGTCTGTAAGCCCAGAGCGGTCAGGATCTCAGCAGCAGGATTTAATGCCATCACGTTTTCTGGATTAGGGTTTTTTAATTGCTTATTCTTTAAGGAACAGCCTATCAAGACTGCTTTGAAGAAACTAGAGGAGGCATATACCTTTGTCTCCATTTTAAATGTTTGCCTCCACTACCTTTTTTTCCTGATTCCTCTTTCTTTTCTTCTTTCCATTCCCTGCCATGTTTTCTTTCCCATTGACTTCTTGGCTTTCCAAAATATCCATTTCCTTCCTTTGTCCACCTCAATACCACACAGCTATAATTCCCTTTTTCACTTTTATTCGGGTATTATACAAATTTTTTTCCTTCTCCCCTTCCTCCCTCCCTTGCTTTTTATACTATCTGTTTTCTTAATCTTTCCCCTTTGTCTCACATGTCTCCTCCATACTGCAATGGTACCTCCAGAAGCTTCAAGTCTGAATGATGGAGGTTTGGTCATATTTGGAACAAATACGAATACTACAAGCATTAGGGCAGCTGGGATCAGGCCATGACATCTGGATGAGACACCCAGCTGCACRGAGAAAAGGGAATAAGCGATAGTGGATTGAAGGGAGTGCAAAGGAGACCTCAGGACCCAAGGAGGAAGAAACTGGAGACATGAGAAGACATCMCAGAGTTTTGATATGAAGAGCTGGAGGGGTGGGAGGAGTGCTGGGGGGAAGTGCTTTAGGAACGCTGCAGGTGTGCTGGGCTTCAGTGGGAACCCTGCAAGGGACAGACTTTCAGGAGGAGCTCAAAGGTACAAAAGTTCAATGGCATGAAAGACACACAGCTCTTACCCATTGCTACCTGTTGACCAGCATACCATGATCAGGGCATGAGGAAACCAGCCCTGCTGGAAATGAGGCCCTGATGGCCTCCTCTGCAGCGTTATCATTCCAGTAAGACAGTGGCATATTGCACATACACAGCAGAGTTTTACATGTGAACAGGTTTTGGCACAGGGTTTCTCAGAAGGAAGTCCTCCTCTACCACCCACGTTCTCCTGTATCCACTGTGGCAGATACATTTCCCGTCATTCACGTGGTGCAGCCTGTAGTCTCACAAATGAATAGCTCACTTCACCCAGACTGTTTGCATTAATCTTTTGTTTGATCACTCTTTGGGCTACAAAACAGTGTAAAATGGTGCTGCCAACCACCCCATTAGCTTCTGCTTCCTCAGTGGCACTCACCTGACAGGACTGTCCGAGTACTCACATGCCTCGTGAGAGGTTCAAAAACCCCACTGCTGCTTTTCTTAGGTTCCTACGGGCTGACTCATCTCACTGAGCTGCCCAGTTCTTGATGCACCTTTGTGATAATCGGAAGGGCTGGGGCAAAGGTGCAATTGCATGCTAATCCCATCACTTACCTACAGATAATGAATAGGTAAGAAGGAAAAGCAAGACACAGAAAAGATGCAGAACATATTCATTACAATTAAGGAGGTCACCATGTTAGTGTTTGTAGTTCCTATTACCACAGCTACCAAGAGTTCTGTCTTTTAAAACATTTAGGAAAAAATCATGCTAACTCCTGTCAGTGCTAACACTGTGATACAGCGTGGGCCTGGATTTTTGCAGTGCTTCTCCCCTCCTAGTTTGTTTCCTCCCTTGAATGGATAATTCCATGAAATTACTCCTATTTCCTGCAAAAAGGGACACTCCCAACCTGCAAAACCAAAAGGGCTTTTAAATGCCCACATCTGCCGCTGTTGCCTACATTCTTTCAATGCCTCAGTACAGCCCAGAGGCTGAGCATGGGAAACATTAGCAGCTGAACCAGAACAAAAAAACGCCAGAAGTCAAAGCCACACAAAGCCTCCATGCTGGCCTGCAAGAACTCACTACCAGGATCTTCTGCAAGTGTTCTGCACAATTAATTAATAAATTTAATGATAAAAAGCAAGCTGAGCCCAACAAATTAACCAACCCCCTAAGTCACAAACAAAGCACCTCTACTAAACATGGACCAGGAGTGCTTACTAGATGGGAATCAGGAGAACAGGCCATTGCTGAGGAGCAGTCACCTGGAGACACCTCTACAATATCTCAGAGAGGAAGAAACCAACTGCAGATGGCATGATGGGGCTGGTGTCCTTCCCCTCAACTCAAGAACATTACCTATGGGATTGCTACATTACCTATGGGTGAAGGCCCCCAGTGTCCCAGAAGAAGGGTGGCTGGATGGAGGAATTAAGCCAGACATTTTTCAGGGTCTACAGTAACACAGTACATATAGGTATTTTCAGGGTCACAGCAAGGACCTTGCCGTGGGACTCGGGTGGCTGTAGGTGTATCTGAAAGAAGAAAGTCATGGATGTCTGAGGATTGCAAGGGGAGAATTGACAAGAAGATCCAGTTCTTGTCCAAGAGCTTCACCCATGCTGAAAGCACTACTAGGAGCTATCGTGTGGGCCTGGCCAGGCTGCCGGCAGGTGGGACGGGCTCAGCCCCTAGAGGGTACAGCAGAGCAAGGGATGCCTTAGTGGCACACCTGGAATAAATGGGGCTTCCCTCTGTTAAAAAGAAACCAACAAACAAAAAGACAGCAAGGGAAGCAAAGGGGTATAGTTAAGGGCAGGGATGGGAAGAGAGAGGCAGGGTTCTTGAAACCTGGTGTCATTGACAGCCTTGGATGGCAGCTCTTGAAGATGCCCGAAACCCCAGCTGGAAGATGGGCAGGTGGGAGAAGTAGCAAACGCATGTGTCACCCCAAATGGGTTTGCCATAATGATAAACAGGGAAGGCCGAGAGGGAGTTACAACTGGGGCAGAGGAGAGGCAATGCCGAAAGGGACTGTGTGACTCAGCAGCAGAGATCACAAAGAGGAGCCCTTGATGAGCACTGGCAAGTAAACAGCCATTTCAGCACACTGGAGGTTTGAACCAGGGCTGCAAATTGAATGGAGGTGTGAGGGCCTGGAAAAGCAGCTGGGGCAAGGACACACCATCCCTAAGGGGGCTGAGGTCATCGGAGGTGAGCGTGGGAGACTAAAGATGACAAAGGCTTAAAGCCATCAAGGAATGCTTGGTGGAAGAGAGAGAGACAAACAATGATAGCAAGAGGGAAGAGAAATTTTCAGCCTTTTAGAGGTTCTCATTTCATTTTGAATTAAGGATTTATTTTCTATTTTGGCTATGATTGCATTATGCATAGCTCTGTGTGTGCCAATACATGTTAATTCAGCACAGACAAGTTACTGCATTTCATTTAAATTTGAAGTAATTAAGGGCAGCTGATACTGACTGAAGCATTATATCTTTTTTTAGATTAGCATCTCTGTTGTAATGAAACAGGTTTACAGAGTATTCGCATTATTAAAATCCTTCATAAAGCAAATAATTATTTTGGTCTTCATCTCAAAAATAAGCAGTTTCAACAAATTGCCTTGTGCTATTTATAGTAGTTGCATAGACTGTGTGTTGATTGTATACAGTCAGGGACTAAGTTATGCAATTACCCATGAATTACCCATGGATATCAGTGTAAAGCACTTAGCTTGCCTTCTTACCACAAAATCTGAATGTCTCAGTTTTTTGTTTTTATTCTCACAGCACCCCATCCTATAATAACAAGAAATACTATTAAGCCTTTTGAAATTAATGGGATGCAGGTACTGAGCTGGATCCTCTAAATACCATGAGAGTTCAGTGAAAAGCACAACCCCGGGTTAGATACTTACACATGCACCAGAAGAGCCAATCTTGACTCACAACAGGGTTTAGAACAGTCACTTCCAAGGGATTTTCCAAACCTAAATATTGCTGGTGTAATAAAACATGTAAATTCAGAAGTATAGACAATTTGTATTTTCCATGTGAAATCTCAGATTTTCTATATCTTTTATGTTTAGTTTTGCATGTTATTTTCAACAAAATTTATTGCTGACACTATAGGAAAATATAGTTTTCTCTTTTTCTTTGAAATGTTCCACATTTATTATGTATTTTTCTGTTGCACTAGATTTGGAATAAATCAAATATCTGTAGCTCATTTGTCTTCACTTCACATATAACTCTTACTAGTACAGTAAATTTTGAAATAATTGGTATTGCTGTCCCACATTCATGCATTTAAAAAACTTGTCAATAAGCCCCATATTTCCTAAGCTTTGATTTACTGCATATACATGTATGTACATGAAAAAAATGATCACTGGCAGTGAAATCCAACATAAATAAAGCATGAGACTAATCATTATTTTGTTTGATTGGTTTATCTAGGATCGCCATGTGGTGGAGAGGAGCCACGGGCTGAGACAAGTCTTTGTACTTTCCCAAATCCACCATGTTCATTCACAAACAGGTCTGATTCTTCTGTGGGAAAAAAATATTATTTGGATGTCTTTCTGAAACTCAGGATGGCGTTTATTTTTTGTGCTGTCGTTTCTGCTCTATAGCTGAATTCAAAGCCTGAAGGATCAGATGTTTGTTGTTCTGAATGTTGTAGCTGGTYAGTTCTACCAGCTTGTCAAACTCCTCTTCTGTGTAGGTAAAGCTGTTTAAGCAGTATGGGGAAAAAATGCTGGAAACATCCACATCGCCCTGCGCCATCTCAGCAGGGCTGCGCTCCACACCTGACAAATAAAGAAAGGTCATCGATGGGGTATAGATGTGGTCCCATGTCCCACTTTCCAGATGGGGCACAAAGTCGCTCCTTGCTATCCGGACACCCGTATTTCTCTCCCATGGGAGCCGCAGCAAGGGAGGGAGGGGACCACACTAGACCATGCCTCCCATCCCGACCCAGCCAAAGGGCGGCCAGGTGGTGGGAGGACTGTCTCTGTCCCATGACTTACCAGGCTCTTTGTATTTTCTGAAGGTGTCATTCACCAGCGGGAAAAACACCACTGTTGGCGCCTCTGGGGTCTCTGTGTCTTCGAAGATGTAGCACTCCTTTAAATTTTTCTTTTCTTCTTCACTCAGGTGGATTTTGGGAAATGGGATTCCCTGCTTTAGAAAGTACTTGGAGGCTTCTTCCAAAGGCTGCATTCAGACAGAAAAAAAGAAAAGGTCAGAAATTCTGCCACCCCCCCAACTTTTCCTAATGCACAACACATCCATCAAAGGCTCTTCACAAAGATCCGGGAGCAGTGTTCACTGTCAGTATTTCTTCTGGCCTTTGTCTCTTGCATGAGATATTAAGTACTAGTTATTAATAGAACAACAGTTCAAGACCCAGCCTCCAACTTGCACTCCTGATTGTTGTCCTACCTCCTCCTCATCATCAGCTTTTATTTGCAAGATAAATAAGATGTTCATGGCTGCAGGCAAGGGTGGCCTAGCCGCTTAGGACACAGAAACATGCCCCTTACTGGAGAAAATCCTGAAATGGGCAGAACAGACAGGAATCTGAAATCATATGGTTTTTAAATATGGATTCACAAAGGTACAAACGTTTTGTTGACTTGACATAAAATATTTAAAAGCCTCTAACTGTCTTAGATGCCTTAAGGTGGTTGTGAAAAGTGATGTAGGCATCTGGGAGCAAATATCATCTTGACTGAAATGTTAATTTAATCTTGTGGGTGTGTAAGTCATTTTTGAAAATAGGATTTTTGTTCCTGAATCTGGTTGGCGTGTATGAAAATTTTAGTCTTCAAGAACTCCTGTCTTATCCATATCTAGTAACAGGAATTATAGACCAGGTTGTTAGCTGGTATTTGAAACAGCAGATATGGTGTCCAAGGACAATTCTTCTCCACAATTTAGAACAAAAAAAAAAATCCAGTTACTGTTCTAAAGACAACTGGACAAATTACTTCTAATTCAACTGCATGTGAATATCTTTAGATGGATATCACAAGGCAAACGAAATGAGTTCATCAGTGGTGGTACTAGTTCATAGTAGTAGTATTGAGTGTAGCCTCGATAGCCATATCGAGATTCCAGGAGCACACAGGTCTAGAAGATAACATTTACCTATCAGAGGGTTAATTAAAATAAAAGATTTAGAAAACTGATGCTACTTCTGTTCTCTTTAGGGGATTTGCCATGGTATACCAGCATCACTGAGAGACCTAGGCACCTATGAAATAGGAGCTGTACACCAAGAATCCTTTTCTCCCAGGATCAGTTTCTTCTACGTAAACTATTCTGACTCCTTAGGAGTTAGAGAGGGCTAAAAGGGCTAAAAGATAGCAGTCATTATCGAGGAAAATAGAGTGGTCATCACACCGATGTCTGTGATCCAGAAGAATAGTTTAAGTGTAGGACAACATCCACTTTCCTCTCCGGCCTCATTAGTGGTGGGTAGCTGATATCGATGTATCCCGCCGTGTCTGCCAGGCACATGAACTCTGCTGCTTCTGTCAGCTGGTTGGGGAAATTCTCTAGTACAGTATCTAAAAGGAAATATTTGTTATGATGAGTGGTTCACTGAAGAAGTAGTATATCTGTGGTTTGGCTAATAAGGGAGGAAAAAATGCCTTTTGTCTCCCCATTACTTTTGCTTTCCAAGACCCTGCCACACTATGGAAGCTCAGCCTTGACACAGAAAAGAATGACCTGTCCAAGGTAAAAAGACAGAGCTCCTTCACTTCTCATGCTGCTCTTCTTCTGTCCCCAATGAGCTGTAGCTGCCCTWCCCTGGAATCAAGGGACTTCTTGGAGCTGATTTGACTGGATGAAATTCAACTAGTTATCTTGAAATTTTTGTTTCCAAAGCGAAGAATAAAGCCTGTTCATCCTCTGCCTTCTCTTCACTGATGAAAACACCAACCATCTAAGCACATAAAAATTAATATTCAGGGATGTTTACCTTTCCATATACAGAAGTTTTTGCTCTGAAGGTATTCATTGTGCACCTGGAACCCCTTCAGGAAGTTGTAGAACTTTGAAACCATCACCCGCTCAGTCAGGACCTGCCGAACGATGCCCATGATGCCACATTCAGGAGTGACTAAGTAAGTCTCCAACTCATGGCTCCTGGCTGGTGGGGAAGGCTCGTAACCTTCTGAAGGGTAGAGGAGATGAAAAAGTTGTCGTTTTGATACAGTTCTTTGCAATACTTAAAATACAAAAAGGTATCTAACATTAGCTAGAGGAAAGAAGATCCTAATAAGACATGGCAACATACAATCAAATCAATGTCAAAGTAGGAACAAGAAGAAAATCAATCTTCAGTAAAGCATTATTCCATGAAAAACAAAGTCAGAGTGGCAACAAACTTCCTAAAGCTGGAAAAAGTGATCTACTGCTTGACAGAAGTCATAGGTGGATTCCCTGTGTGAAGGTCAGGGTAGGCTGAGAATCTGGACCAGTTTCTTTCAAAATTAGTCCAAGCCAGCTTTGAAAAAAAAATGCTGTCAGGAGACTTAGACACCCAGAAAAGAGCAGAGAAAAAAGGTTGTGCTAAATGACACCTCATGAGATTGGGAAAGAGGGCCAATGACTTTCTATCACAGGTATTTATTGAGCTCAGGGTTCTGCAACACTTCCATGGAGAAAGTGATGAAAAGCCCATAAACCAAACTCGCTAACCACATTTGAATACAGGAAGGACAGCCAACACCTCGAAGGAGAACACAGGTTTACAACAAGAGCAAAGAAAATTGAAATGGAGTTCCATGTAATTGATGTATCCAAGTCTTCAACAACAACATACGAAAGTACCACCTGCCAAGGCAGACAGAGAACACAGCACTGAGATGTTTGTTCACATGTAGGTTCACTGAAAGGCCCCTGGCAAAGATGACCTGTTAAAAAACTTCAGTAGTTTTATATTTGGTGGCAAATCATCACTTGCATAAATTCAGTCCAAGGGAGACTAATGGAAATAATGTTGCTATGAATGAATTCAGAGAGGAAACCTAATTAGATATCACTGGCAACATGACACCTCAAGGGGAAAAAAAAAAAAAGCAGTGCAGCATTGGCCTCAGTTTTAAGATTTAAAAAGCCTTCATAAAGATTTYACACTATATGTATCTGAATGTAACATTCATTTAAATATTCATAAGACAACAGGTAAAGTAGAAACAGAAACGTAACCAACCAACATCAAGAGTCCTGTGCTGGGTACACCTCAGTGAGCACCTTTCTGTAGGATCCGATGAATGCCAGGCGTCCAAGAGGTTGTAGGAAAAGACATTGCTCCACAGGCCTATGCAACGGTAAAGAACAGGGAAACTGCTTTGGAAATATTTTAAGGGAAAATATCCCTTTAAAAAAATAACCTTTCAGCTTTGCAAGGGGTATAGGAAAGCCTCAAGGCTTCCAAACTCTCACTAAAAACTGTATGAAGTCCTTCTGTGGCAACTCATATTCTGTCCTCGAAGCTCAACCTAGTTTTAAATATTGTGCCAGGCCTTCAGCCACCGTAATTCATTGTCACATACAGTTATTGCTGATAAACTGCAAACCAACAATTTCTGTCCTATAAGCAGCTATCACCAGAGAGTAAAATCACGCCATTTCCCATAAAATAAGGGTTTGGTCTACAAAGTATCACAACTATCAGTTAAAGGTTTGGAGGCCCCTCCTAAACAGCCAAGATTCAAGTGGTTACAGCACAATTTGGGATAGTCTGCAGAGCAGTCCTCTAAAACAAGACATGTTCACTGTCCCCTTGAACTTGCCACAAGTTCTTTTGAGTGAGAGTCCTCTCCCTCTCCTTGTTATTCTCATCCCCATAGTCCTTCTTCCACTTTTGCCCTCCCACTTAAAAGAACATCTAAAAATGTCTCCCCAGTGCAGAAATCTCCAAAAGCCTCTTGGATCTTGAAAAGTATTTCTTCCTCCACAGCTCTGCTGTAGGCCCCGAGAGGAACTCTGCCAGAGAAGGCAGTGCTGACCTTTGCCTTGAAAATCTTTACCAGTGAAAACTTTGCAAAAGCCATACATCGCAAAGGATGCAATAATTTGAATTGCACAATACAATAATTATGCATTCCCTAAATTAGTAACAGAAATACAATTCCATTTTAAATCTGGCCTGTCTGTGGAGTGGGACAAGAAGCCAAGGGTCTTCTGCTTCACAGGAAGTCCCCAGAAGAATGGGACTCACTTGAGAAACATTAGAAACACATAATTAAGAAATCAGATAGGGGCTCTCTGGCTCTACACTTAGCTGGCAACCAGAGAACATTTGCAGATAATTACTGGCCAGTTTCCATCAACACAACCTCATTTCCCTGCAGCCTGAGAAGCTTCTGTCCAGGCCTGCTGTAAGAAGGCAACTCCTCTTGTTTCTCCTGTCTTCACTTGGTGCCTTCTCACTCCATAACTCTTCCGGCTCCCCGAGCCCCAGGAGTTACACACTGCTCGTGCATTTTAATATCTTCCAAACACTGTTGTCCCCCCAGAACTTGGTCATAATTACATAGCAATGTTTCCCTAACCTCTTGCACTGAATTTTCATGGTACCTGTATTTGCTGAAGTAAGAACCATGAGGAGAGACAGTATCTTTTACTAATCTGACAGAGTTGAAAATGGCAAACAAGATTTCATGCACCCCAGCCTTTCTTCTGGAAACCTGAGTGTCTTGTATCCCCATAAGCTCATTCAATCTTTCCAGCTCTAGCCGTTGCTCTTATAAAAGGCCCTACCTCTCCCTGCAAACGACACCTTGCTTTTATCCTTAAACTATCATGCTATAACCAATAGTACAATTTAATTGCAACCCAAGAGGGCATCACATGTTGTATCACTAGATGGCATCATTGCTTTAACTCTCCACTCTATCCTTTCTAAAGATACTTCTATGGCTGTGGGGTCACCAGCTTAATTCAGGTGCTGAGGGTGAGAACACAGAGCTCAGCCCAGACTGGATGTGTTGGGTGTGCTTGCTACCTGGCCACCTCRGGTATGAACACACTAAACCACTGTCATTGCAAAACTGCAATGGAGGCACAACGTTCTCAGAAGAAGGCTCTGTAGTCCCACCTAGCTCTGTAATCTACCTCCTACCTCCGGCGGTCAGCACAGAGTGCTTAATGGAAGAATACAAGAAAATGAAAAGTATGAAGGGATCTCTTCTCCAGTGTACTCTCCAGCATCTCAAGGTTCTGGATTTGGTACTTCTAGTGCTGGTGGCTGCAGCTGAACTACTATGTTTCAGAGCCACCAGTGGGACTACCTTCCATGAATTTGTCCTCCCCTTTTCAGACCTATTTATACTCTTGGATCCTGTGTTATCTTCTGAGTCTTTTTCCCTCAGCCACCTCTTTTCTTAACTCATGACTTCACTAAAAGCTCTAAGCATAGCCATTAAATCTCTGAGATTTAGTGTCTGTGTGGCTAAGCACAATCTTCTGTTCCTCATGCCCAGCTATTTTCTCATGATTGTACAAATATGAGTCTGGACTTCTCCTGCATCACACATTGAGGTGCACAACTTCTCTGCACACCAAATAAGGAATACCACATGGTGTTGCTGGTGGACTCAAAATTGCCATATTTTATAACAAACTCAGTAACAACATTGCTTTTTGTTATAAAATCATGCCATTCATAGACAAATTTGGTTTTAAGATTCCAGTTTCAAAATATAAATGTTTTCCATGTGGAACTCTGCTGCTGATCAGTTCAAAAAAAACCAAACCTTTTTAAGGAGCCCTGAAACTTCAGGCATGACAGTCACCGTTCAAGACACAAGCAACAGTGAATAGTGTTATTTGAAATTTCCTCTAAGTATTTTTTAGCCTATCTCCAGTGTCTAAGGAATTCAGTCAGAGGTGAGAACAACGTGTTATACACTTTGCTTCAGTCCTGCATGTTGCAGGGCACTGGTTGCAATATGCAGGGTCTGTATTATATTAAAAATAAAGTACATTTTTATGCAATTCAAATTTTTGCAATGGAGCACATCACCTTTCATGAAACAGATGCGGGATTCAGGGAGCTTCTTCATCAGGCGACCCATGAAGAACTCGCTGCCAAAATCCTCTGCACGAATGAAGGCGCCGTATTTTAAGAACCCGACCTCATAAGGGGTGAACTCCACCCATTCTGCAGAGGCACAAAATGAACTTTTAMATCTCAATCTCCCTACCTCCCTGCAGGAAGGGCTCTGAAATTACAAAGAAGCAGCTGCAGGACAAACCCTATCTGCAGGGTGATCACAGACTGGCCTTCCTCAGTCTAAGGAGTTATCATTCAGCTGGTCTCAGCTGCTCACTCAGTAATGTTTCCCAAACTTGTTCATTCAGAACTTTCCAATGAGCCCCTCCAGATAGGGCATAAGTGAAGTTTATACCAAAGGGGTCAGCCTAAGTTACCCAACATGTGGAGCTAAGGCTTTGACTTGTGAGTACCTTGGCTGTCCTTAAGCACCTCCCCCATATTTCTCCTGCCCCGTAGAAGATGGGTTCCTCCCAGAGCCTAGGCACAAAGTCTAGAAATGGAAGAGGAAGAGGAAGTTAAGGAGGAAAAGGAACTGTTTATGCATGATATGCTTCAGCAGTGCAAGGGGTTGCAGGACATGCAGTAACTGATAACGCAGATCATTTGAACACCAACCAAGTCCAGATACAGCTCAGTTTTGCCATCACCTTTGAATTCTGAAAGGCTGTAGTCTTCTTTGATGTTGAGGATCATGTAGATAGGTAGGGGATTCTGACCCTGATTCAATGCCTGTCGCTCATCTGAGAGTTTGTGGTTGTTTTTCTGTGAATTGATCAGAAACAGAGAAAGAGCAAAACCAAAGGACCTTCTTGGCATGGTGTATAGGCTTGCAAGATTACAGCAAAATAAATACCTGTTTCCATCTTTGTTTTCTTATTCTCTCCACTCATTTTGTGTCCAGACATTTTTTTAACCAAGGAGTGATCTAAACATTTACACATCCACATAAGCTTATTTAATTACAGGTGAGCTGTAGGACACTTTGTGGTACAATGGTCTCTTGTTCTTCCCAGTAAATGCATCCACTTTACATGGATTATTTAAGTTCTCACAGAGAGGAACAGAGCAAAAGAAACCAAAAGGACTCTGCTATTAGATGCTCAGATACTTATGCTGGTAGGAGGAGACATAGGTTTTCTGCTCTACAGAATATGCCTTGGGCTGCTAATTATGTGTTGAGAGATATGTGGGGACAAATCCCCTTTGTTAGACAGCAGAAATCATCTGCTGGATAATGCTGGCATGCTCTCAGGCTAGCATCTGTCCCTGGAGCTTCATTTTCCATACAACAGTATTCAGTAGCTCTTAGGGAAAACATAGACACGCTACCCCATCACTTAATGCTTTTTCCAGCAGAAGCCCCCAAAAATCAATGCTAGAGATCTGGTATCCCTCTTGCTTCCGCAGTTTTAGCTCCTTGTCATAGTACTTCAAGCTCTCCAGGGAAAAGCAGCTTAGCTTGCACTTGGTCATATGTCTGCGGACTTCACCAATCAGTCTGGACAGATCCTTGCATGACCAGTCAGCGCTCTGGTACAAATGTGACAAGGTCCTGGGGAAAAGAAAGGAAATATGTTGGCATATGCTCAAGATGCTTTCACTTTTTAGACTTAGATTTAAGGACCACATCAAATGAAATAGCTGAGGTTCATTAAAAACATCTTTTGGGCTCAGTTTATTATTGAAGATAAAAGATTTTTTGATTTAGAGGACCCCCCAAATCACTAGGGAAACCTGAGGACTTGCAAAAAGCCCCTCCGTGCTRTGTAGGTTTATGCACAAGGCTGTGATTTGTACCAGGGTCACTCACTAGGAAAGATTCTAGAGATGAAACAAAGGRTCAAGTAAAATGTTGTTCCCCGTAAGAAGTGCCTAGGCCATACTCTGGCTCAGACAATGTGTTCCCAATGCAGCAATAAAAAAGCTTGAGACTGAAGTAGTACATCTTCCTTTACCAAAACAAAGAGAATAAATCGCTCATACAGTAGACTATAGAGGTAACAAATGATGTCTTTGTTCAGGATCTCCTTACCACGTTGAACCAGATGACCCAGTGATGTATGAAATAGCATCTAAGAGATCCAGCTTCTGAAGACCCAACAGGTTGCCTAACAGAGATGTCAGCGCCCGGGTGCCACCTCCTGTTGTCATGACTGCTACAACTGGTACCTGTTTAAACATCAACACAGCAGTGGTAAGCAACAACTTAGTCTACCAGCATATGTGATCAGAGCTGAGCAAATTACAGCATTTCTGTCCACAAGAAATTCCAACATTTCACCATTTCCCCAAGCAGGGGAGAAAAAGATGAAAACCTGGTATTTTGCACAGAAAAATAATTTTTTAAAAAAAAGGAATGGCAATTTGCTAATTTTTACTTTTTTGATCAAAATCAATCAATTTTTATTCTAAATTGTTACATGCTGGCTTACCAAAACAGCTCAAAACTTGTTGTTTCAAGGCATTTCAATATTAAACTGCATTTTCCTTAGTGTAACATCATCCCATGAGAGCTTTATTTTGAGAACCAGCAGAGCTCATCCTCTCGTGTAAGTCAAGTATAATGACTAGATTACATTTCCTATAAAGTACCTAGAGTAGATAATTGCAGTGATGAACCACAAAACCTAACTGCATGGAAATCTAAATTGTGTTACTGGAAGAGAAATTCCTCCAAGAAACCCACTGAGAGGAGAGGAGCCGAATGACATTTCCCATACACATTTCCAGGCAATTGCATCAAGGAAATACTGAGCAGTGCTTCTTTGACCTGATTCAAATCGCACATTTCAGGTCAAAGCAAAGTATTCTGATTTGAGTTTACTTGACTACGAGGAAGCATTCTCTTGTTGGAAAATTAGTAGTTAGAAGTACTTCCCCTAAAAAATTTTTATACTTAAGAAACAGCTTTTTTCCACCGAAACTAGTGTTCTAATGAGAAATAATATACTGATGTGATCAGTTTGTGAGCAGGGACATCATTTATAGCATCCAAAGCCATTCTGTCATTTAATGTTTAATATGTATTTGGTCCAGCTGTCCTGGACAAAGGGAAAAGCACAGGTGAAAAAAAACCTCTCAGAATGAAAACTTCTTCATTTCTGAAGTGCCTGATCACAGACCATGTTCCCTCTCTGAAGCACCAACCATCCCCATGCCAGCATGGACATGAACAAATACAAACCCTAACTCAGACAGATGAGAGAAAAATGTTGAATGTCTTTGTGCTGTTAGAGTGACAATACAGCTGAGATGATGAGCACCAGAGGAGAGAGTCTGTGATAAGAAACATCCTCATCGGTCAGTGTTATGTATCACTTTAACTGTTAGGTTTCCCCCCTCCAAAATCTGATAATATAAAATACCTTATGGGGCCTTGGTGACTGAATGCTCAGCTAAGAGAGTAGGACTATCCAGGTCTATAATTCACGGATGAAAAAGAAATAAGGCAGGGAAAAAATGCTGATTTATGGCATTCTGTTATCTGAGCAAATGTGTAGCAAGTGGGTTTGATACTACCCATGCTCTCACATTGTTTCATCTAAACATTTCTTGATGCTTTACATGGGGTACTGAATACATCAGGGCTGGTTAAGGAACAATATGCAAATCGCTACAAGCATAACACATTCCTGTTACACAGCATGGTCCATTCCCTATGATGCTCCCCATACCTCATGGTCCTGTAGGTCTTGCTCTAAATGAAGTGCTTTTTTCAGAGCAGAAGCCACAAACTTCCTCCGTTTCTGTAGGAAATTTTTCTCCTCCATACACAGATCAAACTCCAAACGAACGTCTAAGTTTCTTGACCTCAAACAAAGCCCAGGGTTAAATAGGATGTGCATGATCACTTACAATTAATGTCTGGACCCATGCTTTTAAGTTGTAAACTCTACTATTAGGCTTAGAAAAGCTGCTATTGCGACCCTACAAAAGCACATCACAGACAGTATAGACAAGGTAGAGAAAAGGCTGAGAAAGTTAAAAAGTTGTAAAATCTTACAGAAAAAAAACAGAAATATTGTTTATTGCTACACTGATTTTCAAGAAGTGTCTAACAAATACTGCAATCCATATACAGATACTATAAACAGTGGAATATTTAGGATTTGTTGCCTGAAGACCTCCAGGTTTTATAGATACAAATACTCTGAGTTCTTTACAAGTAAGGAAGGTGAGGTATAAACACATATTTTTCTAAACTTGTAGCTCCATGGATTTTGCAGCCAGAAAAGATTGTTCTCCCCATCCAAACTGAACTCCTGCATAGTAGCATAACAGGAAATCCCACCCAGCACAGYTAACAACATTCACCTTCTGGACATGGGTAACTAACACGGGGTAAATAGGGGTAAATATAGTCATTGACTAAATACTTTCTCCCTTAGTTACAGAAAAAGCTAAGACAGCAAAAAAGCTGGGCAGCATCTTTTTTTCATGACCACAAAACCCAAAGACAGCATTTCTTACCAGTCATTTGACTTCACGTGTAAATTGATTGTTTCATCCTAGAAAAAAAMCACAATATAAGCACTGGAGATGATTTTATGTCCTTTCCTTTCCTTTCAGACAGCTTTGAAGCCCTTCACTTTTTCTAAGAGTCATGTTGGAGCCACAAAGCCATAACAATCTGAAAATCCATCCAATGTTTAAAACTTCTCCAAGTCCACTTTATTTTCTTTGAATTGTTTTATACTAAAGATACACAGAGCAGTTATACAGTAAAAACCAGCACCAGCTCTGCCAGTGTGCCCCGTCTTGCCTCATCGTTTGCTTTTGCTCTGACCTGCATTAGTCCTCCCAGCTGGTCACAGAAATCCCTCTCCCAAACGTTTGGCTGTGGGTTTTGGTTCTACTCGGTTCATATGAAAATGTACAGGTCCATAACCCTCTCTGTTAGGAACGTAAGGGCACTGGCAGTTATATATCTAAACCCCTACTTCACAATGATAATTCATGCCCATTGATCTTTGGTCCACATCTTCACATTTATTCTAAAAAGTTGGTATCAATCACCTTTGCTACTGCTACTTTCTCCTTGAAGGGAAGTGAATCCAGAGGAATAGTGAGGGATGCATGGCAATCTTTTTTCTCTTCACCTGAGGTACACTGAAAAATAAATTATAATGTAGAAAAATATTTAATGTATACACCACAAAAAAGCGCTGTCACCAACTTATTTTTTCAAATGGGGTCACCGTCCAGCAGCTTCCAAGTTGGCATTTAATATTTAGCTGTCTTAGGGAGTACAGTGCTCTTCCAGAGCAGAAGATCACGAAAGATGGCTTTTAATTAAAAACACAAATTCTTTCCATTTGCCTCAGTCAAGTATGGAAAACCATGAGTTTACTGTGCTTACTCAAGCTAACGATCACATACCAAGCAGAAATCAGGCTTCTTCTCTGCTAGAGCCACATGCAGCTCTGACAGGCTGTACTTGGTGTAATGGAAGACCAGGGGCTCTGCGGGTCGCCGGGGAGAGCCTAGCGACAGGGTCTGGCTCTCTTCGTAGGATCCCTTCAGTGAAAATAAGAAGTCTTTTTCTAMAAAAAAAGATGAAAATCATACAGAGAAGTTAATGATTATGATGTCAGAAATAGAACATTAAATGGTCGTTCAGAAGTTGTCATTTAATATACAAAACATTCAACAATGCTTAGAAGCTCCCGGACTCTATCTATGCAAACAGGGAACATTACAGGAGGGGGGGGGGGAAGAAAACAAAGAGCCTATAAAACAACAATAGCTGTTTTAAAAACTCAGACACCTGGGCAAATTGGGCAAAATGTAAATTATTGAGATAGAAATATATATTTACTTCTATTTTACAGCACTAATAAGACTTGTTATCGCTCTAGTCATTCACTCTAATTTCAAAGTCCAGTTTTTATAGTTAATTAGCATAGACACACTATAATTGTTGGATCTATGATCCTCTATATACTCCTAACCATCCAATTCTTGTGCTCTAATTATAAGAACAAAGTAGGGAAATTACCGGWTAAGAAAATGACAAAAAAATGAGAAATTTTCAGTTTACTGTAAAATGAGATTTTTTTGTTTCTAGCTTAAAGTCTAACCTGAAGGTTCTTTCTTCATCTGTCTATTGTCCACCAGGGCTTCCAAGCAGGAAATTTCACGAGACTGTAGCAGGGATGAACAATGAGAGAATTTAGTATACAAAACATGCCATATCTGAGTCACTTCACTGCTACCTATCTCTGGTCACCTGGGTCCCTGGGATCTGGAAAACGGTCCACCCTGTGTTTGTTAGGCTGATAAGAGAAAGACCTTGGCAATCTGAAGATGTGCCAGGTTTCAGCTGAAAGAAAAATGGCTGTGGTGCTGTGGTCCATCCACAGGAACAGGGCTGGGAAGGGAGGGGAAATAGCAGTGGAGGGAATGGGAGTGTGCTGAGGCCTCCCAAGGGTAGACCGATGGGTCGGTGAAGTTGGACAGCCAAGTGCTACCTCCTCTAAATAGCGAGTTGGGGCAGTCGAGAAAGCAACTTCCATATCATCCTATGGAGGTGGGGAAAACAGGATGGCCGTGAGGGGGTCCCAAGAGAAGTCCCCCGAGGGAATGACACAGAGACAGTAAGTCAATGAAAGAGCACTTCATGCTTTGTCAAGAGGCTTGCTATCAGCTGGTGGTGGTGGACAGGTCTCTGGGTATCCCCAATGACTGTGTTCACTCTTTCCTAATACATCCTCCCACGGGGAGCAGCACAACAGGATGGCTGCCAGTGTCTGACCCCCCATCTCCCTCCCCTTCAGCCCTGCCTGCAGCAGAGGTGTTGGGGCACCTGCCAGATTCATCACTCCCATCACTAGCATGAAAACAAACATAGAAGAGAAATAGTTCAAAATTACCACTAATACACCATTAGTGACAAGCTTTTCAGGAGGGACTGGGCTGAAAGAAAGGAAAAAAAAATGCAATATCAGAACTAATATGACCTAAATATGTCCTTAAATGAACACCAAGAAATAACACTTTCCTTAAAGGTTGCCTTGTCCAGCATAGTCTCAAATATGTCACTGATTTTTAATTTTGGGAGACATCTGAAATGTGGCTTCTTTATTTTTTTAATGATAATGGTAAACAATAGTAGTAATAAGCACAGTGGCTGCGGTTCTTATTATCCTTCTCCCTCTTTCAGCAAATAATGGGATAAATTAGTATCCAGGATGATTCTTGATAGATAAGGAACACAGTGTTTTAGCCAATATGCAACTAACTTGATAAACACCAGCTGTTGCTGTGATGCCGAGCATTTTAAGCTATATTCTAGTAAATGCTAGCATGCGTTTGACCGCTTGCTTTTGCAAAATACAGTTCTTCAGTCCCGTATGGGTTTTACTCACATGCTCGCCGATGCAAACTCAACTTCCAGCATCTCTTGTGTCTGTAAAAGATTAATTCATTATAAGYACGTGAATTCATTTTCTTTCTCACTAGCTATGGTTGTCAATGATTATTCTGGCTCCTGAAACAGCTCTTAAAATCAAATTTCCCTCCTGCTCTGGGTTATGGTCAGATGAGTGAAAGCAATAGAGTTAGAGTGATTCTGGAAAGTATTCTCCCTCCTTCGTTAACCATCAGTCCTCAGGCTGACTGCACTTGTCCATTCGGTGGTGAGGCAGAGCAAAATGGTCACATAGGCAAACCCCAGTCCTAAGCCTGCAATTACTGTTGGCTTAAAACTTAAAGCCTTGTTTTTTCTGTGTAACATTATGAGAAGACTGATAATGTTGGATAGCAGATGGCATTCTCAATTCTTCTGATCGAAAGGACTCCTATAAGATGGACAATACATTGACCAGTCACTAGACAAGTTAATACAGACTGCCTGCTGATATCACCATAGAGCTGAATACCAATACATACCAYATAAGAAAAGTCAGTGAAACAGCATATCTATAAAAGTATCTGAATTGGACATCCAGATCCCATGTTGAACTCATCATGTATGCGTTCAGGCACACTGAAGTAACGAGATAGTTACAGTAATTGGCCATCAAGGAGTTTTAGCACCCCAGCATGGATCTTTGTGTTATATTCAGGTAGACACGAAAGAATTACAGAGCAGGGTATCAGTATACTCCAACATCTGTGCCAGAGTATGCCCAAACTCAGAAGTGCTGGTCCCAGGAAAAGAAATTCTAACAGAGAAACTTTGTGCAACGGTGATTAAGTCTTTTATCTCCAACAAAACCCATTTGAGCAACAGAGTCAAGAAAAAGAAAAAAAGGGAACTCTGGTGTCAGAAAAACCCTGCTAAGAGGTTTGAAGAGCTAGTAAAAACCTTCAGGATTATGTCCAAGGTAGGGAGGTAAACCTTGTCCACTTTGCTGAACAAGGTTTGGAAGGTATTTTACAGGATACATGAAGTGCAGACCAATAGGAAATAAACCCTCCCACCTACAATTGCTTTACAAGAAGGTATTTAGGAGCTAATACTAAAAATGTATTTCCTTCCTGTGGCCAAGGCAGTTTTATTCCTCACCTTTGGATTTAGCTGAAAAGTCAAATGAACAGTTTCTCCAAGCTGGATTTTAGCAACATCAAAGAGGACAGTGAAGAGGAGGTCATCTTTACTGATTGCATTTTCATCATAGACTTTCAGCTCAAGAATATTCTGTGAACAGAGGCACAGGATTAGGAACATCTCTATTTTGAGACCTTACGGAGGCACAAGATGACGAGCTCAGCATGTTAAGTAAGGCAGAGAAAGGATGAGGAGAAGTGAGAGAGCATGCACAACCTTTTCATCCACACAGAGTTGAAGAAATGTATTCTGAACCTAAAGTAGTTGGGTTTGTTACTGATTTTCCCCTGCAGAGTAATTTGAATGACAAAGGTTAGTAGAATCATTGAATATGTAGCTCCCATATTGAAAAACATATTTGACCTCTAATCTGGTTTGAGGTCACCACTTTTCCCTGAATTGTACGAAACCATCTAGTGGTCAGGACTTTATTGCTATTGGTGAAAAAAAATAAATCCTTGAATATAAGCAGTGATTAAAATATGTTAAGGAAGCGCCATGTAACTACTGCATAGTTGCATAATTATATCCTGTAAATTATTAAACAGATCACATGGAGATAATTACCATGGAATCTACAGAAACGGATTTTTTTTGTCAAATTGGTGACAAAATGCACAGAAAGCAGCAGAACAAAGGCCTGTTTCCATTGGATTATATCCTACACCTCTCAATCTCCTCTTCCTTCCTCCCACCACACAAATGCCCTCCTCTGCCTCCTCTGTCACCTGCCTGTTTGGATGGACAGGGTGTAACAGCACCTGCTGCGCCTGGTTGGTAGCTGCACAGGGGCACTTCCAGAGTGCTGAGCAAATTAACATTAACGGCTGTTTTCTCAGTGGGGAAATAATTCAGGCCTCCCTCCATCTATTCAGCAGCTCATTTTCATGTAAATTACAGGGACCTCTTAGCTCAGAGATTCTTACTTATCCATCAGATTCAACTGCAACTTGCTAAGAGGTTCGATGCTTATTAAAGACACGCAGATAGGCACATGGTTTCACACACAAACACATGCACAAAAAAGAGTGAGCACGTGAGCTTTGTTGCCTTAAAAGTTCATACTGAATCACAGGAAGGTCCATAATTAAATCTGATAAGTGATTGCATATACAAATATACTGAAAGGAAGATGATCCAGAATCCAGGTATTCAATTTTGACATCCATCATTTCTGTAAGAAACCAGCAAGTGAGAGATGGCAAGCTGTAGTGAACTTGAGTTTGCAGTTTGCTGTCAGAAGACAGAAAGGCTGCTGCCCTTTAAGGCTGTATACGTAAATGCAACACACTGTGCTTCAGACAGAAAAACAATCCTCTTTGGGGCTGACAGGGTCAGCAGTGGGTTCCTGCCCACCACGCTTGCTAAGAGAAACATACCGGCAAGAGGCAGAGAGAAGCAGTCTCAGCAACTTGGTTTACAGGCCAGCCATAAATAGGCTGTGAAGGATTATGGAAGGTGATAGAGGGGATATGCTTAAAAGCAATAGTTTGCAGTCTGTAGAAGGCAGGCTTACACTGAAGAGCAGATCAGTTTTCCTAGCTGTGATACTGCAACAGACTGCCCTTATTTGGCTAAAATGGTTGACTTATTTTCTTAGTGACCAATTGATTTGAAGTCCCTCAGTTACTCCCAGCTTGCCAGGAGGGGCATGCACAGGGTGCTAACAGGCTAAGGGAGATGACTGGCTGCACCACTGGGATGCTGTGTGAGAAGCAGCTGAGGCTCTCTGGGCAGTTCACCGTTTCTATCTGCTCCTGACTGAGGATATGAGGGCAGTATCGCTGGGAAGCCAGGTGCCAAGCAGACCCAGCCCTCAGCGGGGCTGCACGCCACCAGCTCCAGGCAGGGTGGCCCTCCTGCAGCCGGGGGAGCACTGCCCACAGCACCAGCCCGGGAAGCACTTCCTCGCCAACTGTGCTTTGTCAGACGTTCATCAAAACAGATGCCRTGAACACTCCCGTTCCTGATGGGAACCAGCCCGACATACCCAAACAAGTTTTTCTCTTCCACAGTGACAGTGTATTATATGATTTTACTGAGCTCTGGCTCCCATGATTTAGCGAGATGAATACCTCAACGATACACAAAACAAGCGAGGCGAAAATAACCAGCCCAGCAGACTCTGGCTCTGCTCAGAGGGTCATGAGCAGAGCAATTGCAGTGTATGCAGAGAAACCTGTAAGAGCCTTAACTTAGTCTGTTGAGCCCAGACAGCAGCGAGGCAGCAGTGACAGACATGCCAGAGTGCTTTGGTTGTCCC
Source organism: Phoebastria nigripes (assembly GCA_035582835.1). Classification (NCBI taxonomy): domain Eukaryota; kingdom Metazoa; phylum Chordata; class Aves; order Procellariiformes; family Diomedeidae; genus Phoebastria; species Phoebastria nigripes. Next base: position 126,107 of record JAYKAV010000092.1, on the reverse strand, counting down.
AAATCCCCAGGACACTTTTTGTGCAGCCCACACTGAAGCCACAGTGACCACTGCTGCTGTTGCCACACGCTGAAAATATTTGGAGCTAATGCCACGTGTCTTGTCTTCTGCTGCAAATTTACTGCAAAGTAGACATAAGGTCTTCCCAAATACTACTCCGTGAAGGACTAGTTCAAGCAGCTTCCTGTGGCCAAGATATTTTTTTCAGCTGTTACATGTGGTATTGCAGTTTTGAAAGACCTGTCAGCCACGAACCATTGCAAGGAGCAGGTGTTCTGGTGCAAGAGTTGCAGATCAGTGGGTGTTTGCTCCCATGCTGCAGTGCTTGTCCCTTGCCCTTTGCCTCCCTGATAAACATGTAGGGCTCAGTGAAATTGTGCCTCACTGGTATTTTGAAAGAAGTTGGGATTTTTTTAGGTCTGCAGGGAAAGCACTGGGTGTAGGCCACAGATGGGCAGACATGTTAAAGCCAAAAGCCATACCAAACAGGACCAGTACCACCTAACTCTGTGGAAGGAAGCCTGAGAACTTGTATCATGGGCAACTTCTGCAGACAAAGGCAAGAAGGATTTTTCACAGGAGACCCTGCGGTGTAGCAACAATTTGAGCTATTCTGAATGCTCTTTTGGAGGAGTTTATCGATGCTCAAGAGAGCCGGGGGACTGGCCTGCTGATTTGGCACCTGGCAGAAGTGCTCTTGTCCTGCTCTGCCACCAGCACTTGGAAATGAAGGGTGCAACTTGTAAAGCAGAGTTTGATTGCCCCAGGTGTGAAGTAAGCTTGGCTTACTTGGCCTATCACTGATCTTTGTGGATTTCTGGACTCTGATGTTGATGCTGTCTTTTGGAGGGAGTGGATAGTGGGACTTGCAAATCTTCTTAAGCTCTAACATTTATCATCATGGTAAAAGCTCAGCTGGTCTTCTTTTGCAAACTTTAACATGTTGTTTTGTGATTTTTTTATTGCAGGTCATTCCAAAGGAATAGTAAAAAAAGGACAGCACTGTGATGCTTCCACTACTTAGCTCATACGTGTCTTTTATGCTGTTCAATTTACTCTGAAATTCTCACCTTTACTCTTAAAAAGCAGTGATTTCAAAAAAAGAAAGAAGGAGAAAAAGTGAAAAGTGATAGAACATTATATGAATAGTTGTGAAATATCTTGGCTTTTATGCTACTCCACATCCCCTTACCCACATCCTTGTAGTCCCTCACACATTTATTTTTATGGTACCCTGCATACCGATCACACAATGAGATCTCTGCCCCAAAAGAAAAACAAATGCACTCTGCATCTTACTTTTACTTGGCTCTGGATCCTGAAGCAAAATGTTTCATTCCACACTGGATCTCTGCAGTTCTTGACGGTTTGGGTCCGGACAGTCTCAGGGGAAGCAGTGGGCAAGGACAGGCTTACATAGCAATCAGTTTGACTAACTGTATTTGAAAAGATATATTGTGACTAACAAATTACTATAAATATCTTAGAGGATAGCCTTATAGCACTGTATAGACAGCAAGCTGCAAAAASGAGATACTGTTTCTATTACTTTTCTTACAGGTCCTTATTCAATAGCACTCACTACTATTTGTTCCCTCCTGCAGGTGGGAGCTCCAGTCATTAATGGAGATTCAAAGAAGCTACTGCAATAAAGACAATTGGTAAAAAAAAAAACTATGCAGAGCTAGTTTTACTTAACAAAACCCATTATTGGTATGTCCCCTGTTTGTTGCAAATCAACACATTTCTGTGATGAAGAAGAAAAAGATTTACATTTTAAGAGACCCTTTTTAAAGGGTGAAATACTTATTTAACTCTCTGAGCATTTAGACAAGGGGCTAACTTTGTCCTTTGCTCTTGAGAGGGGAACAGAAGAGCTAAAGAGGGTCTGGGTATGAAGGATCTTCCCCCTCTGCTCTGCTGCCTCCACATAGCTGTAGCCCAGTTCATGTAATGAGCCGACTGTCTCACCCAACATGCGGTCACATCCCTTCACCATCAACAAATACACAAAACCAGCAATGCACTTTTGTCTTACTCATTTAAACTCTGTGTCTTGATAGTGAAGAAACATCTAATTTCTGAGAAAGGTGTTAATGTAACACAAGGTTGCACGGTTAGCTACAAGTATGGCATTAAATCTTCATAATACACAGGGGCTGGTTTGGGGTGGGCTCCCAGGAACTGCCCCCGGCCCCAAGCTGGGGCAAACAGCCTCCCGGCCGGGTGAGCACAGCTATGCCGGGCACCGCTGCAGGGTGTTGACGAGTTGTCTCTCGGGGATTGCCAGAGTTTTTGGGTGAGAGGCAGGTTGGGTACTTGTATGTCTGTGCACCCAACTTTCCTTTTGTGTGCTAACCTGATGTATGTAGAGTATTTGGTGGTTAGGATTCTCTCTGATGCTGCTAAGAAGATGATGGGGTTTTTAGCAGGGAGCAGTGCTGGGCATCTGCTCCTAAGTTCCTAGAAGAGTTGATGTCTCATGAACCTGTGGTAATAAACTGAGACCCTGAAAATACAGTGAAGAGTGGTGGGACTCGCTCTCTCTACACTGCCGTTCACCCTTTCCAGCCCTCCCATTTGGAGCAAATCTGCTGTCCTTCAGTCCTGTACAGTTTGCACTTATTTTTAGACAACGGACATTTCTTTTGTCTGCTGGGCAACTACAGCTGTCTCTAATATCTCCAGCTCTGAGAACTTGTTTTGTAATCACAGTAACAGGTCAGATTTGGGTGTAATAACGGGCAGTTTGGTACTGTGGGATACATGCTGAGAGGCAGCATGACCAAGTGGGTAACCTGCTGGAAAAGGTCTCATGACATGTTGGCTCCAGTCCCAGCTCTGGTCCAGGCTGCTAAGTCACTCTGGGCAATTGCTTCCATTTAAATTTATCTTGCTTCTCTATCTGCATTTCCCCATCAATAAAACAGCGATAAAGATCCTTTCCTCTTTTGTAATCTGCTTTGGCATCCCATGACTAAAAGCATTATACAAAAAATAACTACTATTATTAATATTTCCACATGACCCACAAGAAGAGTGCCTTATCAGTAATGATGTTATTCTTTCTCTAGCAGTCTCTCGGTTCTCATTCTACAATTTCTTTAAACTTGTGGTGCAACCCATGTGGCAATGAATAGGTGTTGCTTAAAGCAATTTGTGCAATCAGGTTATGTATGATTTATCTTTCAAGTCTTCTGATACTGTCTGAACATGAAACATCTTCCAGTTTTTCAGCATGCATTTGATAGTTTCCCCCTTACTGTCCATAGCAGGGCAGAAATGACTTTAAGATCACAAATGCAGATGTCTATAATTCTTGTAAGTAATATTAGGATATTTTTAGACTTATTACTGCAATTTTAAAATGCAGAATATGTGCAATGTACCGTTAGATAATTTATTGGTAAAAGAGGTTATAAAATAATTTCTGTAGCTCTCTCCCCCACAATATTTTCTACAATTCTTCCATTGATTTTTAACATTCGAAAAAGATAATATTAACTTTGCAAAGTTATTTCCTCAGATGGTGCCAGAGAAGCACATAAGAGTGAGAATATCTGTTTCTTCAGCAACTGTATCTGACGGTTAAGGACTACTGATATATGTGTGTTTTAGACAATTTGTTTATTTATGGTCTGGGATATGTCTTTGTTGTACATACTAGTTATGAATCCTGATTTAGAAGGCAGGCATTCGATATTTTCAGGGTATCAAAAAAGCTCTAAACTTGTGACTTATAATCTTGTATCTAGATAGAGCTGTGGTGGGATCTCTGTTCAGTCCTTCATCCTGTCTGAACACAATAGACCTATACCTAACTTGAGAAGTTAGTCCAGTCTTTAGCAAGGCTGTTCACCCTTAATAAGAGCAAAAACAAAGTCCCACAACCTCATGAGCCACATGTAACACCAGCTCAGTTAGCAACCAGCGAGGCCTCAGTCTCAACATAGCCCAAGACAAGCATGCGAATAGAACAGAACAGAACAGAACAGAACAGAACAGAATAGAATAGAATAGAATAGAATAGAATAGAATAATTTAGGATGGAAAGGACCTTTAAGATCATCAAGTCCAACCGTAAACCTAACACTGACAAGTCCACCACTAAACTGTGTCCCTAAGCACCACACCTACACGTCTTTTAAATACCTCCAGGGATGGTGACTCCACCACTTCCCTGGGCAGCCTGTTCCAGTGCTTGACAACCCTTTTGAAGGGGTTGAAGAAATTTTTCCTAATATCCAATCTAAACCTTCCCTGGCACAACTTGAGGCCGATAGATGCAGATAGAGATGAAGATATTTGAACCTGAAAACAAGCAATTACAGCCAGGCCACTGCATGAAGAATAACAAATTATGCCTCAGAACTATAATGTTGCAGGACTTATCTGGTAACTTATATATACAACACAGATTTAGATAAATTTTGGACCAGATACACAATGTGAAACGTAAGTGCAGGTGATGAGATTTATCACTGAGATCTCTTTGCATACACTCCCAGCCCTGGACAGGAACAAGTGGATGCTCAGTGTCTTCCATGTTCCAGTTCTCTTCCACTCTCTTCCTCCCTCCACCATAAAAGACTTTAACTGTTACCAGCTATTAAAATTAAACATGTCCAGATTGAAGAAGATTGACTTAGATAGCCTGGCATATGAGAAAGAGCTGAAAGAATTGAGTCTGCTAATTCAACAACAACAACAAAGACTGTCAAATAACATGGTAATAGTCAGTTTTGTAATGTCCAAATTATTGATACAAAGAGAACAATGATCAGTGGCTCTGTGTGGCCAGAGGGAAATAAACAAAGACAAATATCAGGAAAACTTCTCCAGCTCTAAGAGAGTTAGCTCTAGTGAGAGAGATTTTATAAATTTTCTAGGTAACTCATTTCAGAAGGTACTGGTACCCCGATATGTATCAAGGAGTGACAGACAAGGTAAACTTGATCCTGCTTCAGGAGAAGAGGACCAGCCCAGGTGAACCTACAAGGTGTCATATGGAATTGCTGCCACGTGATGCCCATGTTTATGCTGGAAGGCAATAAACAGGATAATCATGTCACGTCAATTACATTGCATGGAAACCGGTCTCTCTGTCAGCCTTGACTGTCAGGAAAGGAAATGATGGGACATCCTTATACTGTACACCAGCCCAGATCAATTCCCAGATATCTGGGCGCTGTCTCCAAAACAATTGCAAACCTCCTTCTTTGACACGTATAAAGTAAGACTGTAAGTTCATTGGAAAAGTTGCCACCTTTCCTTTCCAAACACATATAGGTTCCACGTAACAAGGTCTAAATCCATACCTGGAGCCTCCATGTACCATCCCAATATAATCGTCAAAAGGAAACAATACAAAAAGCAACACAATATAATGCAGAGATGCCCACAGACAGCTGTGCTACAACTTCTCCCATCCACCCCAACTCCTCCATGAAGCAACAGGCGATAAATTATATTAACTAAGTGGCATTTTGGGTATGCGTAGCTGTTCTTGGAAGATTTGTACATGCTAACAGAGGCACAGATGTCATTAGATCACCCTTATATATGCTCTTTTTTGGTAAAGTGGAACTAGAAATCATGTATTTCCATAGGTACACCTGTTTTTCAACTTTTCATAAGCATTGCCACTATTTCACTGTTCCCACTCTTAGAGCGTCAGCCAGTAGGAACCAAAAAGCCACATATTTTTGGCCAAGAGGTATTATTAAGAGGTCAGACTTCCTTCATTCCACCTCAGACCCTCTTGCAGTGATATGTGGTGCAATCTCACATCTATCACTGGAAAATATTTTTTAGAAGTTCTTTCATTTCCATTTAAAAATAAAGTAGCCAAAAATTAGGTCTTGGCCAGACATTGACACTGTTGATGCAGACACTGTGGGTAGTTAGAACTGCTGGGCATCTGAAGAAACCATTATCAGAGGGAAACATCATGGAAACAGACTTGGAAACAGGCTGCAAGCAGTACACAGAAGTGCCTTGGATTTCGAAGAAAATGGGAGTGGGAACAAAATCGATACCAGAAGCAGCTGAACCAATAGATTAACACTCACAAACTTTCTGTCTTCAGAAAATATTCCCAAGAATGTTATTCACCCAGTAAGGGAATAGAAACAAAAATGTTTTTAAAATGTAGCTAAAACTAATATATTTTTTGCCTTAAACATCATTATTTTGACTCAGAAATGCCTCTGACATGCTTTATAAAAACATGTAGTTATGGTACTTTTTCTTGTATTCTCCTCCAGGAGGATTTTTCTGAAAAAGCAGGAGCAATACATCATGGGAGATGTAATCTTGTGCAGGAGCTGAGGCTCAGCTGCAGCACTGACAGTACACTGCAGCAGTAATTCCAATCTGAATTTTTTAATTGAGATTCAGAGTTTTGAAATCAAAACTTTGCTACTAAATAAACAAACTTTATGGCAGGAACACTTCTCCTAGATATCTTTTCTTTCAAGTAAAATTTGGTACTGAATGGGAAGCTACCAAAAAGCTGGAGCTCAGTATGATAGCAAGGACAAGGTCATCTAACTGGCATGAGGTGTTTCTCTTTCGCTGGGTTTGGAGTTTCTGAAAACCAGAAAGTGTTTGCAAATATGAGGAGTGAGGTTAAAAATATCCCAAGGTCTCACTTACAGGAAGCAGCTAGCACTGATAATCTGTAGAATTTTACTGTAGATTCTGTACACATAAACAAAAATAGATAAAAAAATACCTGTAGATGTTCTTTTTTATGGTGGGGATGGAAGAGTTATGCTAAGGAAACAGCATGGAAATAATAAGGTGCATAGTTATAACTAAGTAACAAAAGTAAGGTGCAATAAGTCACCTCATTCCCTCACATGATGGTTTGCAGCAGCCAATATGAAGGTAAAGACATCAATGCTGATGAGTTAATTTGGTAAGAAAAATTCCATAACATACCGGAACAACTCACTGGAAGCAAGAGTGTTTACACCACAATGTAAATGGATCTTCCTGTGCCTGAGAATTCAGCCCAAAGTCTGTAAATGTCAGTCACCATTTTGTGAACTAAGTTTTGGACCTACAGGGCATAACACACAGGTGAAGATTACAGTTTGATTGTTTTGGTTTATTTGTTAAGGAGAGAGTTCATTCAGCCTGGATTAAACGCTTACATTACAGCAATGGTTCATCCTGACATAAATACTATGACTTAGATGCATTGCCAACATACACTTTGCTTTTGGCAGCCAAGTCTTCACATTTTATACGTCTTTTCTACAAAGATGTCACCATCAGTTTCTTTCACATCAAAGTAAGCCACAGATAAACACACAGCCTCCAGACTGTCTTTTATCACAAGACTACAACTAATCCTATTTTCACAGTGAAATTAAATGAGCTCATATTCTGGCTGGAGTCCCCCAGGACTCCCAACTGATCTAGCAGTCTACAGCAACTTTCCTGCAAGTGAGAATGAATGAAAGCATTAAGAATAGATATATCTGACTTACAAGGAACATTTATACCCAAGACCCCTTTTGTCTAGTTTTCATTCTTGAACTGAAAGGGGACTCTTTAAAAAAGGGTAGTCAAGATTGGTCCTGAACAAATAGGAAAAGATTAATACCTTTGCCAGGCAGACATTCAAAAAGATTGCCAATTTAATAGCAGAATATGATGCAAGCACCAGCACCAATGTTTGTGAGTGAATCTTACTTTTAACCTTCACTGGCTACTACCGCAGCACTACTTTATTGGCTCCTGCTGAGGATACAGTCATACAAAGTGCCTGGGAGAGAAGCCATAGTCTCACATGGACACTCTCACATATCTTTTCAGCAATGCGGACTATCACAACCATGTTAAATCTAGTCTCTCTACTTTACATTGGCCTCCCACATAATAGCAAATCACATCTGGGTTCTTGGTCCTTATCTACAAGGTAATCAATGTCCTCGGTTCAGCAAAAAGGTTGCCTGAAGCTCCTCTCTGGAGACCATTGCTGATAAAGGTCCTCAAGCTCTGTGAATCTCGCCTGTGGGCAAGGCTTTCCCTGGCACTGCTCTGAGTCTTCAGAATAAACCTTCACAGGGACTAAGACATACCACAAGCCTTGCCACATTGTGCTTTTAGCGTACAGCTCACCTCAGCAGCACTCAGCTAGACGTGTGTGAAAGAGCACTAAGAGAGCACAGATGCATAAAACGAAACAGGTCTCTCCTCAGAGAGTATGGGAAGGAATGAATCACTGATTACATATATCAGTCACGCTGCTTAATGCATCACTGGATGAACTGCAGATACTGCTGTCTTGATGAAACCGGAACAACCAGGACAGAACTAGAACAGATTCTACAGGTTCTTTAACAGTGTATGAGAAAATCTATTGGGAATCAATGAACAAAAATGCATTTAACTGTATTTTGCACAATAAAATACCGAAGATGAGAAGTTGTACCTTCTTCTCCTCATCAAAGGAATACCTCAAAAATCCTGAAGCAAGTCCTGCAATAAGTAAATGTCTGTATCAATCTTCATATTCTTTATGAACTTCTTTGAATGTCCCACATATAACCACTAATAGTCCTGTAAACACAGATCTGCTGATATTCAATTTGTGGTTACTGTTCAGTGTCAAGCAAAGTATACTTTGGTCTTAAACTCAGTATGTCGTTGTGCAATAGTAAGCAGGATATAGAGTAAAATACGGTCCTTATCAAGGATGATCAAAAATGCCAAGGTACAATAACTTTTAAGAAGATGTGGGAGACAGCAAGCATGGGAAAAGGCAACGCTCAGCTTAGTTTTGTAAGTGGTGAGGTGTTACACAGCTCAGCCCAAAGAAATTTGTAAATATAGAAAGCCTATTCAGAAATCAAAGCACATACTTCATCGTCATTACCTCTTGACAACTGCTGAAGTTGCTTACATACGTTTGAAAGAAACTGCATGCTAGTCTTGTGCTATCTGTGTTATTTATTAGCACAGCACTTCATGAAATGTGTCTCAGCTCTTGCAGAAACCTCCATCCAGGCCTGCTGGAACTTTCCGAGTGCAAACTAGAAAGTCACATCCTGAGCAGAGTCTGCCACTGACCTTTAACTCTGCAAGCCAAATGGCAGAGGAGGAGTGAAGGGTCATGAATCGCTGCATGGACCTGTGTCCTCTCAAAGCACCATGTGGTTCTACGTTGCTGCCATCGCCACCTACTCATTCCAGCCTCTCTTCTCCACCCAGGCTTCTCCCATGTTCATTTCCATTGCCTCCACTCTTTTCAAACTTGTTTTAAACCAGGTTTTGACATTTTAAAAAATTATAAAACATTTTAAAACCTGTTTCAACCACTTGTTAACTAGAAGCCCTCTCAAAAAGAGAATAATGAAGTCTACTAGGAACATGTACTACCATCACAAAAGGCTTTAAAGATCATCCCTGTTCAATGAAGGACAACAGTTGCAATACCACCTGTGCTGGTACAGTATTAGAGCATGGTAGCTGCTCTCACCTTTGCCGTTGAGATAGAGATGAGCCCAAAATTTATCTAAGGTTTTTTACTCCTTTTGCCAGTCCTTCAGCCAGTAATCAGTTCACCCTCCTAATGCTCCTGTGGGGCTCCTAATGGCCCAGGCTGCATTCCTTGCTTTAGAGATGAGGAACTAAGGTTTTGAGGAAACTCATCTTCTCCAAGGTTACACCAAGAGTCAGGATGAAGTCATGGGGGAACATCGCACATAATACTTTTAACCGCCAGAACAGCTTTCTGTTCTTGCATGCAGAAGTACACAGAGGCCAGCATGGCTGCAAGAACAGGCATGTGTACCTACATACAATCCATTGATACCTAGCAGTAGAGATGCAATTATTTCCACAGCTATAAGGAGGTGCCCTGACCAAGATCCCTAAACAAATAACATATTAATGAGCTCCTTGATTATACATAGCATGGTCCTTTTTAGTGGCAGCTTATGATACTATGAAGGCACAGCGCAGGCTTTTCGTCTCCACACTTCTTACCATGTATACAATACAATACAATTGCATACAATACAATATACACTACACTCTATACAATATACTCCATCATGGCATTTCTGCCAACAATACATTAAAGACTTGAGAAAGGGAAAAAACTCAAAATAATCTCTTAGACTAGAGAGCACAAAATGTGTGATCTGAGGGAAACTAGGTTTTTACATGTGTTTAGATGGTAGCAATTAACTGAGAAAGAGTGGGAACAGAGTTGGGTAACATAAGTGGATAAAACCAAACAGAAGATTGAATGGAAAGGAGCAGAGGTTGTTAACAACTGCAACTGTGAAGTTGATTCACATCATACTCATTGAGATTATCCATTAATTTGTTACTCATATCATTAACTGTGGTTATGACTTTGTTATTATAAACATCAGTCAGGACCAGGGCTCCATTTTTACAGGTACCTTAGTAGTTATGCAATTAGCTCTTGATCTTGATCTAACCAGCTTACAAAAACAGTAAGAAAAGCCCCACTTCAGGATATGACATCACAGGGAGGAGCTTCTGGTGATTAACAGTTGCTTTTATACCTGTTTATTTCAGTTTCTTAACCAGTGAGGAAATCCTTGTTTACAGGCCTTGTTGCAACTTGGCAGCTATCCACGTAGCTACTTCCCTGTCCTTGTGCAGATTCCTATTGCCAACCGTTGTCCTGGGCTGCTTTTAGGATTTCTCTCTGTTAATGCAAACACAGCTGTGCTGGTTTTGGCTGGGATACAGTTAATTTTCTTCCTAGTAGCTGGTATAGTACTGTGTTTTGGATTTAGGATGAGAATAACGTTGATAACACACTGATTTTAGTTGTTAGAATGCACTGGTTTTGGCTGGGATAGAGTTAATTTTCTTCATAGTATGGGGCTGCGTTTTGGATTTGTGCTGAAAACAGTGTTGATAATACAGGGATGTTTTGGTTATTGCTGAGCAGTGCTTAAGCAGAGTCAAGGCCTTTTCTGCTTCCCACACCACCCCACCAGCGAGTAGGCTGGGGGTGCACAAGAAGCTGTGAGGGGACACAGCCGGGACAGCTGACCCCAACTGACCAAAGGGATATTCCACACCACATGACATCATGCTCAGCATATAAAGCTGGGGGAAGAAGAAGGAAGGGGGGACGTTCGGAGTGATGGCGTTTGTCTTCCCAAGTAACCGTTATGCATCATGGAGCCCTGCTTTCCTGGAGATGGCTGAACACCTGCCTGCCGATGGGAAGTAGTGAATGAATTCCTTGTTTTGCCTTGCTTGCGTGCATGGCTTTTGCTTTACCTATGAAATTGTCTTTATCTCAAGCCATGAGTTTTCTCACTTTTACCCTTCCGATTCTCTCCCCCATCCCACCAGGGGGGAGTGAGCGAGCGGCTGCGTGGTGCTTAGTTGCCGGCTGGGGTTAAACCACAACAGCAGCCTGTCTGAGCAGCCAGTGGCATCAGGAACTTAGATGATGCCTTGCAAGGACAACAGTGCTCTTTTTCAAAGGACCATGTCCCAGGATTTCTCTCAACCATGGCAAAAGTCAGTGACCACATCCATTTTGACAGGGAAGTGATTTCACCCTAAAAGCAAACATGCCATTAGCGCTGGCCAGCCCAGGCAGCTGCCTGCTGGTACTGCCCACGCTACCTGCCTACCCTCTTTGCTGCCGCCCCCTCACCTCGGTGCTACAGTCAGTGAAAAAGGTAAGAAGAAGTATACGCAGCTTGCTGTGTGCATGTCTTCAATCAGTCCTTTCTGCACACAATAGTTTCCTTTGGAGAACATGGCAATGAAAGGGAATTCATTATTATGATGGTGTTACACAGGATTTAGGTGATATAAGGAAAAACATTAGTAATACCACCTTCTAACTTTTAAAATCAATGGGCAGTGTAGTATTGGGAGTTTGCTATGAAATTACATAGCAACAAGGCCCAGATTTAACAAGAACCAGATTTAATACTGTAGTTAAAAACAAGCCTAAGCTTTTATCTAATGAGAATGCTGATTGAGATTAGCTTGTCATATTAAAGAAAAAAAAGTAGCTGTAGGCCATTCCAGGAAAGCTTTCTGGAGCCTTGGACTTTGCTAAATACAAAGTAGGGCAAGCCAATATTTTTAAAGACTTTTTTTGTCTCCTGAAGGGAATATTTCTGTGAAATACATGTATGTAGAAAATGGTACTTTATATTTCACTCATAGCCCATGAAACAAACAGGTTTCTCTCCTGGTGAAGGAGGTGTCAATTTGCAGTGTAGAAGATATTTATTTTCCCTCCTGGAAGACCAGTGAACTCAGCCACTGAGAAAAGGGTCACGCTAAACCAGATTTGCCAGCTGCACGAGGCAGCCCGTGCCCTGCTGCAACTGCAGTGGCAGCCTCTGGGAACAGTGAGCGCTGGGCGTGCTCCGAGAGGACCGTGCACAGCGATGCAGGTCTGGGCAGCCACGCTGAAAACAAGATCTACTCTGGGGACTTTACACAGTGTGGGTCTAGTTCTTGTTACAATTGGCACACAGAGGGTGAAATGCGGTGGTACTTGGCCAGCAGAGCAGTCTCTCCAGAAAGAAAGTCTCCCATGGTTAAATGGTGGAAATGCAGAGCCCTGCATAAAGGTGGCTTCAAGGGGATCTGTGAAGAAATGCGTGGGGGGACTTGAAGATGAAAGCTATGCGCTCTTCCAGTGAACTTGGCTGGTGGACCAGCGCTTAGCAAACAAGAGTTTTGCAACAATCAATCATTTCCCCCACATGGGAAGCGTTCCGAAAGTCAATCTCCACTATGTCAACTGACAAGGAAAGTAAGGGAAGCTCATGGGAAGTCACTGGATGGCAGAACAAATTCAGAGCCTTTCAGCAGTGAAGGCAAAACTGATTTTTGCCACTACAAGGATGAGGCATTGAGATTGCAGCAAAGGTTTTTGTGACATGGAAACCAAAGGCTGGACAAAGACTGTTGCTGATGCATAGAGTTTATGTAGGTTCAGGAGGAGACTGAAGGTGTTGCTGCATTCATAGAAAAACTGTATTTGGCCTGGGAAGTTACCAGCTCTGAAGTGATCAAATGATGGGAGAGCACATTGTGCAGAGAGCACTATATACTTTTTCCTTATTCTCATACTCCTCCTCAAGCACCTGCCTCTGGCYGCTCTCAAACATGGGGCAGGAGAGACCTTTGGTCTGCTCCAGCACAGCCGTTCTTGTGTCCCTGTGCACTGCAATGGGGATGCAGGAATGTGGAGAGCCCAGTCACCTCAGCTTGTGACCCTTGCTCCTGATGCTGCCAATGACTCCCGATTTTGCCTATGCCTTCAGCCAGCCTGGTTGGATGACCAATGTTCAGACTATGGACAATTAAACACTTCTCTCCAAAATCTCCTCATACGATCCTGTACAGTTGCAGAGAAACAGCACCATCCAGGCAGTGAATTCAGATTTTGCAGGAATGGTGGATGCATTTATGAAGATTTGTGACAGCCAAAAAGCTTCTGCAGTTTTAAAGCAAGAGACAGCTGCAGTTATGCAGCTGTATGATAAGTTTTCTGCCATTTTTGGAATAAATACAAGGGGGCAGTTGTCTTTGTGTAAGAGCTAACCTTAGCTAATGTGCAGAAAAGGCCTTCTCAGGCCAGCCTGAAAAGGTTCAACTTTTGTCAAGTAGGCATTTCTGCTGCCCGTGCAAGACAAAGAAGAGAAAAAAGAAGTATGGCAACTATTTAATTAGCAATATAAGTATATAGACCTCCCCGAAGAATAACACCCTGAAACTGGGCTTGGTGTTTTCCTATGACACTGAGAAAGAGCATCTGGGTTCCTGTCCAGTGCAAAGTGAGCTGAAAGATATCAAAGTAAAATCCCTTAGTAGCCTCCAAGTGCCAAGCGTTTTGGGTACGGCAATAAAATGCAAACACTACTTTTGACTCAGGAGCCAGCTGTCTGAGCCACAGACCTCATGAACCCCAGATCTCTTGGGAGAGTGGGGCAGGGAAAAGTATGCCTTGGTGCTTGCCCTGCCCAAAAACATTCATTATAGGTCAGTTCTGGGGACATACTGTCAATTTGGATGAACCTTTGGACCGGTCTGGTATCACTATTCTTATGACTTTTGACAGGGGAAATTTAGCCAAACTCAAACTTGCCCAGAAATTGCAACAGCAGTGTCTTGGGAATGATATGTACTACTCAGATTGTAGTTGACTGGTAACCTACATAATGTAGGAGCAAATCCTTCTGATTCATGAGTAAGCCTTATTTGTATCAGATTTCAACACACATTAGTAGCCTAATTCTTGTCATTATGCTCACACCATGTACAAATACAATCCTTTGTCTGGCACAAAGGGAAAAGGTCAGGAGATCATGATTATAGATGATTGCCACAGCTATCCTATAATAAAAAAATCAAGTCCTATATTATGTGACATGTGCAAGATCTAAGGAGGCATGGACACTGTGGGTTGTGGGTTGTGGGTAGCAGTCCCTGTGCACGAGGAGGACACTTCAGCTGCGCAGTGCCACAGCTGAAGAAAAGCAAAGCGTACTCATCTTTGACAGGCAGTCTTCCAAAAACCACAGTTTGGTTTAATCAGACTCTGACTCCAGCAAAGCACTGACAGCTCTTTGCAGTTTGAATTCTGTGCCATCTTTCAGCTCTCTGTCCTCATCTCTGTCTCTCTTAACAACTTTAAGTTGTACAGAAATAGTGACTAAAACAAATAACTGTGAGTGGGAATTACAACTGATTCTCCTCCTAAAATATATTTTGAGCTAAATATATTTCAAATATTTACAAATATTTGAATAAACACATGAATTACATGACAAATACATTCCCACAAGAAATATTAAAAAAAAAAAAAAAAATCATTTTTGAGCAAAGACTAATTTTAGGAAAGTAAATATCTACAGAAATACAGATATATAGGCCTAACTAGTTATCTTTACTTCTTAAATCATTGTTGCTACATTCAAGCAACTCTATTCATGTGCAATGAAATGCATAGATTAGGATTCCCCAATTTGCTTTCAAAGTCTCCACTTGTCTCACTGCCCATAAATGCACTTCAGCCTAAATCACTCTGAACTTGGTATAGACTACAAAGTGAACTTTGCTGTACATGCCAATACCTCTCTCTTCCACGGCAGAGGTTTTTAACAAGTGCCTTTGGATCTCTCCTCTGAGGACTTCTCTCATTATTTGGGTATTAAAACCTCTCTGCACAACATTTTTGTCAAGAATGGAAGGGCCGCCACATAAAGGTTCCTACTGCACTCTCACACTGTTTTTCTAATTCAATTTAATGCTTTTTAACACAGTCCCATTTCTTGTGATGTGTATCACACCACCTGGCCTGGATCCACTAACAAAATTAAGTGCTCTGACAGAGCATACAGGTACAGTGCAGATAAAATCTCACTGGCTCTCTGCTGTGCCACAGGTAACTTGCTCCTGATTCTCAGAGGGAAAATAAAATGTGGTGCTCTGTTGCACAATAAAGAAAGGCAACTGGGATGGGGAATGGACGAGGCTGCTTGTCTCAGACCCTCACACCTAGCGCTGCTTCTTTTGGCTCTTGCCAGCAAAGACCTTCCTCCACATCTGGCTTTGGAAGCAAATCTCCGGTGATATAGCATCATATCTGCAATCAGGCAGTCAAACCTCTGCTCAAAATGAAGATACAGGAGAAAAACTAATAAAAGATAAAGAGCTAAGATAAATAGCTATGGATTTCTGGAAGTTCTTTGGTCCTTAAGAATGTAAAGGCTGTTATTCCAATCATTATAAAAAGCTGAGAAAGAAATAAACATTTCTGATTTTAAGGCCAAAGACAGATTATCAGGTTATCAGCTCTGTAGGTGGTTATCTTGATGCTATTGGCTGTCAGGGCAATTTAGGCATTCCCTTGGGCTGGTATCATTTATGCCAGAAAACAGCTCAGCTAAGATTAAAAAGAACCATCCTTTCATTCTTCTCTGAAGATTTACTGTTTTCAAGAAAATTCCTGTACTAGGCTCAACAACAGAAAAGCAAGAACCGAATCTCTATGCAGGCAAATACTCTTGCTGAGTTCACATGGTCTTACTTAACATGAAAAGGTACATATTGACTTCCTTTCCATTGCGTTCCTGCCTTGTTCTTTCTCTCCGAGGTAGATATTTGAGTTGACCTCCAGCTCAGTTTCTCCTACCTAAGTAACAGCTGAGATTCCCTCTCTTCAATTTTACTTCCACCCATTCCACCAAGTCCCCAGAAACATTTCAATAGTACTGGATTTGCCTTGAAAGCCTGGTGTTTCAAATACATTTTGGTAAACACTTGACAGAGAAAAAGTTGTTTGACAATAAGCTATATAATGCACCTCCTCTTTTTTTTTTTTTTTTTTTTTTTTTTTAAGCAAATAGAAATTCAGAGGTGCCTGTATGTATTTCTACTGTCTGCAAAAAACAGACAGGTACAGAAGATGATACCAAAGCTCCCATGTTAGCCCACAGGCTCTGGCAGCCACTCGACATCAGTGCTGGCATTTTTGTCAAGAAGCAGAGGTGCAGCCTGCATCGCAGCGCATCAAAAACTGCAGCTGAGAATTAACAGCTGAAATTGTTCAGCAAAACTGGCTCTGAAGCTTGTTAGCAGTTAAGATACTTCACAGTATACCACAGTAGACATTTGATATTTCCACTAATAGTAACATTCTGTAAACTGGAAGATATTGTTTATACAAAAATATATTCTAAGAATAGTCCGAATTCAAATATGCATCAATATTTGAAACCATAGTGACACTTCATGCACAGATACAAGTTACAGTGCTTGCTTATACTCTCCACTTTCAGAACTGAACTACTGGGAACTGCAAGGAAAGACTGTGATACTCACACAGATCTGCCTTTCTCAGATTTCTCATTCTTACGATTTTTACAGAGAGTGAGCAGCACGGGCATTCTTCACTCTGCAGGAAAATGACAAAGTTGTTACCTGCATGCATGTTAAATTGTTTATGCTTCATAAAAGATGCCCTCCCATAAGTGCATGTTGCAATTTTCAAAGCCATGCAGCAAAATTGGAAGATGAACTACTTGCACTGCTTTGGATGTTAAAACCATGTCTATGTAGAGTTAAAAAAGAGGCAGAAAAAGATGAAATATTCCTCTATGTAGGCAGTTGATGGGAGAAATAACAGTAGAGTGGATAGCACAGTGAAGTAGTTTTAAATAAAATTAGTGCTTGCATTACATGACAGGATATTTTAATTTAAAAGAAATCTTTATCAATAATTAAGCTGGAAAAATAAGCTAGCAAAGAATGAGTGTGCATGAGAAACCCCTCCATTAAACACCTGTAGACAAAAACAAAATAAGTTTTCCATTCTCTTGAACAGTTGAAATTTCACATGGAAAGCAGATAATTTTATTTGGTAAAAATTCCAACTTTCCATTTAAAATCTTTATCAGGAACTACTCCCAGAAATGATGGAGAGCAAATACATGAAAGGTTGTGAGGTGTTCAGCTATTGTGGTCAGGAAAAGGAGAATGAGGGGATACAAAGAACTGTTAGGAAACAGAAACAATCCGTGGTAAAACATATAATCATGATGCTGTAGATTTCAATGTCTTAGTTATGTTCAAAAGAATCATGACCCCAGAGGAAAATGAAACTGTTCGATGAGGCACCACCAGCACAAATGCAGCAGAATCTGCACAAAAGAAAACAACATAGGAAGAGATGTTAATGAAACTTCCCCACCTAAACCAGATGCTGGATATTTGCAAAAAGGATCATTAGCTGAAACGCCAAGCACAGAAGGAAAGACAAATAACTAGACACAACCCAAACAAATTATTAATTCTTGCAGATTCTAGTACCTGAAACGTTAGCTGTTGCTTCACTGGAAGTCGTTACCTAATCCCTCTCCCACTCCCTGCTAGCAAAATGACTCCATTAAATCCTTTAGGGGAATTATATCACTCCTTTTATTTTCCAGTTAGGAATTGACCCAGCTGAGAAGTTGGAAGCAAACTCCCCTATCAATCTTGAATTATGACCTTGGTCTGTATTTTATGTCTCACTCCAAAACAGAAGGGCATGTTTTAATGTCTTCCATCTGGATTCAGGTTCTGGCTGGAACAATTATCCTGCCGCCTGCCACCAAGAAGCCTCTGCTTTTGCTCTTTCTCATGAAGCTGCTTCAGTGGTTAAGGGCAGGGGGACGAGGAGAGAGGGCAGTCCCATTCCTTGCTTTGTACACGTAGTTTCCGCACAAAGACCATTGCCAGAGTCTGTTCATTACTCTCCCCTCCTTTCAGAAGGATGAACCTGTAGATCCTTAGTGTTTATTTAACCAGTTTGGTTAGACATTCACACTTTTTATTTGTTAAACCATGGGGATCCCACATTTGAGGTCTCCAAGCACCAATGCACACTTATGCTAACACACATCCATGTTATGGAGAGAAGCTCTATAATCTCCATTTTACAGCAGGGGAAGCAGGGCACAGAATGATTTAATAACCTGCTCATAGTCAAACAGCAGGTTAATTTCAGAGCTGAGGAGAAGACAGAGCATGTGACTCCCTGGAGCCCAAAAGGCAGTTTTAGGGCTTTCCCCACCTGGTTACGTTCCACAAAAAAAGTAATAATTAAAAAAACAGTCTCAGAAATTATGGGCAAAGGCAGATCAAGATTTTCTTGGGTGGCAGCCATGCACAAATGTCAAACTAGGACCATCTTTGCGTCCATAATTAATCACTGTTTTTAGTCAGTGACTTTCCTGTGTACACCACTACCAGGTGGCTGGTAGCACAGCTATGTGGGCACAGTGTGTGACAATGCTTATAGCTGGCTGCGCTGTGGAAGAGCCCAACTTACATAATGCTTGCATCAAACCACAGATGCAGCCCAAATCCACAACAAGCTCCTGTGAGGCACCTCAGACTGTTTCCCAGCCTCCACGTGGATCACTCACTGCAGCTGAACTTCCCTCCACCACCAAAAGTGCCTCCACAGGGCAGCCAGTATCAGCAAAGCTATCAGTCAGCCTGACATAAAGAAGTAAATACACACATGACTTTGGACTAACAGTTCCCAAATCCTCTTCTAGGCACCAGAATCCCAATCACAAACCCACCTCAGGTCATCTTCAGCTTCTAATGAATTACGGTCTGAATTTCCTCGCTCTTACCTCACGAGCACTCCAGTATGATCCCATCGTGCTCCCAGCTGCATACAATTCAGATACAGATGTCACTTCAGCATTAGAGGCAACAGCTGGCAGTGACTCCTGAAGTAACTCTGCAAACTTTAAGGAGGCACCTGCTGAGGAGCAAGTGGCTTATCCATGCCCCACCTTCCTCATTGCCTGAAAGAAAAAGTATGAAGAGAGAAGGGGAGGGATATTTGATAGCTAACCAGAGGTGTGTGTTGGGGGAAGGCTGTACACACCAAGGTGCCAAGAGTTATTAGCTATTTAAGATAAGGGATTGATAACACACAGCACTTACGCATGGATACCAATGACCTGGCAGCCTAAGCAATGCACAAATCAGAGAAGATAATAGCAGCTACCTGTAGGCTGGAGGAAAACAGAGCTCTACAGCACCCCAATGAACAACCAAAAGTATTGTGGACAAAATAACTTTGAAAGGCCTTCTATTTCAACAAAATTTTATTTATTTTCCTTTTCTTGGAGGTAGGGGGGGTTGAGTTACTTGCTGGTAGATGTTTCCCCACTTTCATTCATATACTTGTCAGGTGGATATACATTTTCCCGCTTTCAGAACCCTTCCACAAACACAAAACTTATGAGTAAACCAAGACAAAAAGAAATTCTCCTCCAAATTAGGGCATACATTGATTCATCTTAAATGCTAACATCTAGATGTTTTAAACATGATGCAGTGTCATCAAATTGTGACATAAAAATGACACACAACTTTTCCATTTTCTGGCAGAAAACTGTGCAGCAACAGATATGCAGGTGAATAGCTCTTGCACAGGTCCAGCTGCTAATGTGCCCAGATGTCTGATATGAAATGACCACTTGAGAACTGCAGGAGGTGACACTATACACTCACAGTACCCATGACCTGTCTTCCCCTTCTACACACACATATGAGGAAAATTCACAACACAGAGAGTCAGTTCTGGCCTTACAACTTTTCACTGAATGAAAATTACTTTCGTCACCAATGATTTTAGGATTAGGAATCTACCCTCAATACTCTTCTAATTGAAGATGTGAAGTGACACAGGATAACATTCCCGTTAACATTGTGTCTGGCAAAAAAAGACCCTTGCATATAGCAGCCTTGGCTATTTGTCCCAAAACTGAGAAAACTGGTCTGAAAGTGGCTAAACCTGGACTGTTGTTAGCTTCTGCAGCGGCTGAACTGATGTTTCCTGAGCCTTTCCCCTGAGGAAGTCTGAGTTGGGGATGAAGGGCTATGGTAGCACCAAGACTATGGAAGATGATGTCTGCCTATAGGGGAAAAAAACCCACCAAACTCAACAAAACACAACTCTAACTAAACAACGCTGAGGAGTGTYTAGTTGAGGTAGAGAAAGAGGTAGGAAATGGCTGGCTCCTCTGAAAGCTGAGAAACAACTACTTCTTGAATAACTCCAGGAAAGAAAAAGGAAGGACGGATCTCCAGGCCTCTATCACCTCGCCTACCCCACAGGAACTCTTATGGGAGTTTCCTCCACAGTAAGTGCTGCAGAGCATGGCACTGGGGGGAGCGTGTCATGGACACTGGCTGTCAAGTGCCTCTGCTAGAAGAGGACCTAGCAGTAGTCCCAGCACAGGCGTCTGGGACAAGACGTCTAGTGTGAACGTATAGCAAATGGAGAACCCAGTAATCCAAAACATTGTGCCAGTGTCTGAGAAACTTCTATTTCTGGTTTGGTTCAGATTGTCTGAAATTTTAGGGTGCATCACAAATTCTGACAAGGGACATGCAGAAGGTGGAGCAGGCTGTAGGAGGGATCCACAGAGAACTGTTTCCCTTGTCTCAGGATACGTGTTTTCTGACCAGTCTGAGGCTGGTAAAACCAGGAAGGAGGAGGTGCTCACCGTTTACTATCAAAAAGTCCACAGGCGAAGTCAAGCAGAGTATCTAATCCTGACAAAAAAATCCCCAAAGAAGGCCAACAGCTGAAAAGTGAAACTGAACCAGAGTACCTCAGGGAGCCCACAGACTTTGCGAAGCTGATGCAATACCCAGATCTTTGCAAAAACAGGAGGACTCTGACAAACATGACGACACCCTCCCTGGCAGACATTAAGGATTCAGTCACGATGCCCATTTTGACAGTTTGGATACCTTATTTTAAGCTTATCAGTGACTTCTCAGATAAAAAAGTAGACAGAATTTTAGAAGATAAGGTTGAAATTGTCTATGTACCTTGTTGGGAAATTTGTGGAGAGGAAAGACGCTTCTATAGCTCTTGCCTACTTCTTTTAGGCCAGGCTACACAAGGAGGTGAGGGACTCCTGTGAGTCTCATCCCGGCTGGCTTTTGACAAACTCCCAGCTGCCAGCACCTGCCTTTCTTTCACAATGCTTCTGTGGGACTGTGACCAAAAAGACAGCAAAAAACAACTTCTTAACCAGCTCCAGTTCTAGAAAAGACTATCTGTCTTTCTCCAGTAACTCGCCTCTGAGGAAGAATTCATACTAGAAACAGAAGCTACATGTGTCTGTCTGCTGGACCTTTCTTGGCCTTTAGTGTGTTTGAGTAGATTCCCTTCTCCTCAAAACACCTGGGGGTTTGGATTTGTTTTTTTTTTAATCCAAACAGTTAATATTTTTTCATAACATCTGAAAAACTGTCCAAAAGGGCATAGGATTTATTTATGAAATGTCTCATTGGCTGAAGAGGAAGAAATATAAGGTATTTATTCTGCTATATATCCACATTCAGGTATGCAATGATGGTTGATCAACATCCATGCTTTGGTGGACAAGACTCTTGCTTCTTGGGAATGACACATGATTGTTTCCTGCGGTCTCCTGTACAGCTTGAAAAGAAGTGCTGCTTTTTGTTAATGGGTTGCTCATCAGGTCCTTTATCAGATGTGTGCACGCGTTGTTTAGTGCATTCCCAGGATGGGCATTTCTTCTTCCGTTCTTTGGCAACCACACTGGTGTTTGAGAGCTGTTATGTTTTTGTGCTATGTGCATATAAATCAGCTTTTTCCCCTCAGCCACTGCACTTCAATGTACTTGTCAAATAACTAGTTAGACTGTGGCAATCATATAATCTTAATTTGTACTAGCATACCTAGCAGCTGTATTTTACATTTTATGGTTGTTTAACAACTGTGATGCAGTGAACAGGATATTGGTATCTTACTCCATTCCTCCAGTGTGATTCTCTGTGCGCAATTACCATACATCCTGCAATCCCCCTCACATGCTCTTTCAGTAATATTTCAATTCACTACATTGAACAAGCTCCAGATGATGCTAAAGCAAAATTGCATTTCAGGGAGACAACTGCAGCACACGCACATGATCAGGGACAGGACACAGTTGATTGTGGGAGGAAATGGCAATGGTCCTTCAAAACAAATTCATAAGTTTGATTTAATTTATAAGAATAGATGTCATCAAAGACCTAAAAGGCCACCATCCATGCATCCGTCATCCAACACAAGTTTGAAAAGTTAAATATCCTTCATAAGATATATATATTTCATGACAGTTCATGACAAAAAAGCACCTGGGAAACAAAACTCTTAAAAGGTAGAACACCATTTAATTCAAGTTATTAAAACCAAGTAAAATGATTTAAATTGATACTGCATGGTTACCATCTTCTGTGTCTGAAGAAGGCTTTATGGATTTGCTACCAATTGTCCCAACGAAATGCCAGAATATTTTGCAGATAAAAAAATACTAGCGACTAGCCACCAAGACAAGAAGAGATTGCAGAGAGAGTGCTGAAACTATTTCCCTATCACACACAGCTGAATCTTTGCCTCTTGAGTATCACAGTGAGATGGTGTTAACAACAGACTGCTATGTTTGATATCACAACTCCTAATCAAAAAGCAACTACTGCTTAGTAAACCGAACCATGTGGCTTTGAAAGAAATACTTCAAGTTTTCTTTTTTGAGAAGGCTACTTAGTTAGAAAGAGATGGCACCTACCAAGAACAGTGAAGTAGCTATTGCATTTGATATATAATTCTGTGCTGTCATGATAAAAACTTAGTAAGCGAGAGGAAAATGCTGTTCAAGCAGAGGACTGTGTTTGTGATACTGGCTGGCTCAGAGCTTGTTTCTTCCGTGCCACAGCCATGCGCAAGGCCTGAAGAATCATGTTCTCGTTGTTCATGACATTGTAATTAGTCAGCTTCAGGAGCTTGTTGAAATCTTCTGCTTTCAGCGAGACCTCCCTTGTTGAGTATGGAGAGCAGAAACTGGAGATATCAACCTTGCCCAGTTCCATTTCGGCAGCGCTACGTGACATGCCTGTCAATGGAAAAAGAGGAAGGTGTTTGTATAGTCCCAGGGAATTACAATACTCTGATAGAGAGGTCACAGATGCGATTGCTATGAAGACATGTGTAGTGCTATGATCTCTGAAAATCTACTTCTGAACAAAGCCTACTAGAATTAAAAAAAAATAAAGTGTCACTAAACATCATTCCATTGCAACCAGCACCTTCTACTGGCCAGCTCATGGCATGTCGTTTTATGTGGTCACAGGTGCTCGTCTTACCCTGCAGGTTCTTGAGTAGAAGGTACACTAATGGTAAAAGGAATAAAGAGATGTATAAGATGGGAGGAAGCAGAATATTAATAGCCTTGGAAATCATCATGAAAACAAAGCCTGCCTCTCAAATACTGGTCCAAAAGGACACTGTGACTGTATTACTTTAYGTACTATTGCTTTGATTTTCCAGCACGTACAACCAACACATTAAACAGCCCAAATAGAAAGCACAGTGGCCCTCCATAGAACCATTCTATACTGTACAGGTAATTCTCCCCTAGATCTGACTGTCATAAAAATACATAATCTGAAAAATATCCTTTGTTCTACACCCTAAAGTAAACTTTTGGAGATCACAAGAAGAAATTAGTTCCCATCCCTCTGCTTCAGGAACACGTTTCTTCTTTCACTGAATTGCACCAAGACTCAAACTAAAATTATGCACAAGTTTTCACCTGATTTTGCAAATAGTTTGCGTCATCCCATTTTGCAATGTATTTGCCAGTAGAAAGAGGCAAAAGGATTTTTGTTCTGGGATGAGGAAAAAACCCCTGGGGAGTAAGAAAGTTCATTGGGTCAATAAAATTAGCTGGGTACTGTTAACTTACCAGGTGCTACATATCTTTGGAAGGTGTCATTCACTAGAGGAAAATAAAGCAGCAGAGGAGCTCCTGGGGTGTCTGCACCATCGAACATGTAGCACTCTTTCAGGTTCTTCTCGTCGTCCTTCAGCCCGATGCTGGGAAATGGAACTCCCTGCTCCGAGAAGTATCTGCAAGCCTGCTCCAGGGGCTGGTCATGGCCCAACAGCAGCAGCGTAAGGAATGGAAAAGATACCCAAGATCAGGTGGCTGCCAAAGCCCAGTAATTCATGCCAAGTTGCACAAAATAGACTGATAGTGCTGGACGTCTGGCAATAATGTGAGCACCTGCAGCCTCAGGGACTGCTCTTCTGTTGCCTGAGGAGCTATTTGAAAATAGTCTTACAGGAAAACACCCAATATCAAGATGGTAAAGAGGGTTTAAATATGTACCAAGGCATGTCTCTAAAATGGGAATATGATTTAGGAACAGAACAGATTAATTCAAAGAATGTTATAGAGCATCATTAATTAAAGGAGAAATAAGTCAGAAAAATTTAGATCTAAACAAAACTAAATTTGCAGCCCAAGACAGTAAGATTCACAATCAAGTTATATCAGTTTATATAGCAGTATAACTGTATCAAGTTTATATAGCAGTATAACTTGTGAGTTGACCTCAATAAACTTTAGCAGGGTTTTGAGACCAACTTACCCATTTCTATAACTTTGAATTTTAGAAATAATATGAGATTTCAAGCTAACATATTTTAGGTCTCAAAATATAGCACTAAAAGCATTCATCAGAAAGCTCATTTGTGATGATCAATTTCGTTAAATTATCTAACAAAACACTGAAGTACCACCTCAGTTTGTTTGAATTAAATATTTCCAAAAGAAAGAAATGTAGTGCAAGTTATTACATATGCTCTTTTTTAGCTACAGTACAGAGACAATTTTTTTTTCACATGGCATCACAGTGTAAGAACAGCATTAAAGTACATTCCACTTGAGAAAATGACAGAACCTTAACCAGTGAACTTTGAGTTTTCTGTGGTGCCCTTCAGGGACAGGTTTACAATTACAAGTATATATTTGGAAGTCTAAATCTGTCTTTTTACGTGGTGAATACCACTTTCAAAATCTATATAATCATTTTAACCAAATGAGATTTCTGCAAACATAGTAAATGCATTTGATATCTTGCTTCAAGCCCACTATATAAGGAGAAAAATTGTATTTATTAAAAGAGATAAAAATAAAGATGAAGAAATTCTTCACTCGCTAGGTTGTTCTTGGACAGTTAGAAAATCACATATTAAAATAAAAAGACAATATTTATATGTTTAAGGAAAATGCAGATTAAATTCAGCATCTGAGTCACAGAAAAAGTTTTTCTAGCTATATTTGTGCTATAAAATCTTACATATAATCGTAGTGGAAGTTGCAGCTCAACCATCATATCTTCACTGTGCTGCTCTGTATTTCACTGGTGAAGCACTTAGGACTATTTCAAAAGTGGTTTGAGAAAAACAGAGATCTTTTCCCCTCTGGGAATTTCCATTCTTCTTCTAAGGTTTGGAAACTCCATGTTACTAAATTCCACTAAGTTTCATGTTTTACAGGCACCTGTCTAAAAGTTGTGGAAAGCAAAGGAAAAGCCATTACTAAACAAAGACAGTTTTAAAACTTCTCACCAAGGTCTGTGATCCACCGGTGTAATTTAAGTGTATGATGACGTCCACTTTCCTCTCTGGTCTCATAAGCGGTGGGCAGCTGGTTTCAAAGAAGAAAGCTGCATCCACCAACTCCAGGTGCTCCGAGTTGCCTCTCAGGTCATTGGGAGAGGTATCTAGCAAAGTGTCTAAAGAGAAAGAGATTCAGAGCTATTAGCAAACTGCAGAAAGACATCTGTCAAGTTAGAAAAGGAAGGAGAGCTTCCCTCCCATCCAGGATTTTCCCTTTGCTTTAGTATAGCATGCAGCAACCTTAAGCTCCCTTCAGCCTCTCCACTCACGTTTTGTTGGTCTTTCCAAACCCATGAACTGCACCAAACCCATGGCAGTTTTCCATATGTGCAGAGTCCCACCCCAGTGATTTTCATCCCAGTGAGGACTTCCAGTACCAAACAACCCAAAAATTGAACAGTTGTGTTACTGGAAGTGAAAGATGTGAAGAGTTACTTCCTTCTCCCTCCTCTCCTCTCGGCAAGCACTAACAACTAACCACAAAACCCACTCAGTTCTCTTCAGGCTGTACAAACGCCCCTTGTTATATCCCAGCCCCTGGGCCTGCCCCAGTGACCGCTGAGGCGCGTAGGCAGGAGTGCTGTCCACACCTTTCCATTTTGCGAAATGCTCCTGCTGGATGTACTCGTTGTGCATCTGGAAGCCCCTCAGGAAGTTGTGGTACTTGGAGACGGCAGGGCGGTCCGTCAGGATATCCCGGAGAGCCGTGGAGAGGCCGCTCGTAGGAGTGAACATGCATGTAGCCATCTCGTATGGCTTCTCAGGCAAGTCCGGTTGTTCCTCTAGAGATACATGGCATAAATGACATGCAATTGAATTGTAACCACAATTGAGAGGAGGCTAGGCACAAAGAGGAGAAAGGGTCAGTGACTCTTCTGTGCCAACAGTAATCATGTGTTCACAGCTCTCAGCATTGCATTATTTTTCCCTATTGTCTGCAGTGAGTTCCGGTCAATCTCTTGACAAAATATAAAATTACTTTTGTTTTCTAAACCCTGGTTGGCCATGTCTGACTAAAGGAGCATTTTTCTTATAAAACAAGATGATCTTGGTACACATTAAATTACTTTTCCAAGCAAACAAAAACAGGGAAAATAATTTTATTTATATATTTGAGGGGATTATTGCTTTTAGATACCACATAGGTCAAATCTGAAATTCAAAGCTTATTTATAAAATGAAAAGACAAATTTGAATGTTTTATCTTTAAATTAAATATTTTTACTTTTAAAAAACAATTTGTTCAATTTGGTTTGCGTTTGGCCAGCTGAATTCAACACAAACTTGCAAATTATTTATATAAACCCAAACATAAGGGTTTGGGGTTTTTTTTTCCCCAAAAACATAGTCTACAGAATCCTGACCCAAGTCTGTTCACTATGAAATCACTGGCTTTCCTTGAATTTTAACATGAAGATGCTCATGAGTATTTTGAAGGAATGGTCTTTCAGTACAGAGCTGCCTCTCTCAACTGGTGTAATAGAGCTCAACTCCATTGACTTCCCTTGACCTCTACTAAATCTTTCAGTTCAGTCAGATTTTGAGGGAGGGATGCACTATGCAGGACAAACAGATATTGGAAAAGGAGGTGCTCAGGCTTCTCTCTGGCTAACAAATAGTTGACATGAGGCTTTGACAGAAGTTCTTTTTTCCCCAAGTGTTT
This sequence comes from Phoebastria nigripes, assembly GCA_035582835.1. NCBI lineage: Eukaryota > Metazoa > Chordata > Aves > Procellariiformes > Diomedeidae > Phoebastria > Phoebastria nigripes. The sequence continues at coordinate 98,403 of JAYKAV010000092.1, read as the reverse complement.
TAACGCAATACTTTAGGGACCACCTTATGTATCCATCCCCATCTTCTTTTCATCAAGATCTGTCTGATGGTGTCTTTCCTTCTAGTAACAATCTCAGTGTTTTACTGAGTAGCCAGTGCTTTGCTTATATCAAATCACTTTATTTTCCCAGTGCCTCCCACACCCAGAGGCTGAGAGCACCAGGCTGACAGAAAAACTCAAAACATGAGAAATGTGAGCACACCTACCATATCAGAGGGGCCTGGAGGAAGGAGGCCATAAGTCAAGGGTACTTGAGATTTACCTATTTCAGTCACTTTGTCTTGGGTCCACCTGTGCCAGAAGTCCTCTGAATTGTCAGCTGCATGCCAGGCATCCAAGAGGTTTTTGGAGAAGATACTACTCCACATTCCTACGAAGTGGGAAAGGTATAATAAGTAGTACTGAGGTAAACACAAGGAAGTGCTTTTAAAAACTGCCTTCTCTTCCTTCCACAGCTCTTCTCTAACTTTTTTGCATTTTTATCCAATTTTTGCATAAGTCCAGACACCTATTTCGGTGGTAGAGTTGAGTTAGAAGGCAAACTTATTTCAGAAGAAATTTCAAATTATTTTTCCTTCCACCATGTTTTACCTGGAACAACATTTTTTTTTTCTTTTTTTAAGAAATTTTACATTGTCATTTTCCTATTTTCATTTCCTTTTTCCTTTGATAGAGAAATATTTTCAGCCAGCTCCTTCGCTGATTCCCCTCTTTCTTGCCCTATGTATTTCTTCTCAACATTTCCTTGAGCTTCCATGAAGTCTCATAGATTTCCAACTTTCAAAATGTTTTGCAAGCTATGGGAAATGGTGATGCTTCAAAAGCACTTGCGAAGCTACGTGATAACTTATTTGTCATTTTAGTTTCATTTTATCTTAGTCCAAATGATAAAACCACCTCTGCTAGCTGGGCAGTTGAGTGAGTCTCAGGAGACATGCTGAATTTCAGCTGGCTGAGATACTGAACCATTTCTGACATGACCCAGTACCTCTGCTGCCACATGCAGAATAACAGGTTGCTGGGGACTGATTTCCCGACTCATTAGTGTTTGTATTAAATTCTTGTCACTCCCCCAGGCAGGAGTCACCTTGCATGAAACAGATCCGGGACTCAGGGAGCTTCTTCATCAGGCGACCCATGAAGAACTCGCTGCCAAAATCCTCCGCGCGAATGAAGGCGCCGTACTTCAGGAAGCCCACCTCATATGGCGTGAACTCCACCCACTCTGCCAAAACACGCACCGACAATGTTAGCTCTGCTGCTAAAAACAATCAGGTCACCAGACATGGAATAAACCTTTGAGGCGTCAGCCCTCACAGGCGAGCTGGCTTAGCGTATGCCCTGAGCAAACCCTGCCAACAGCCACCTCTGAATCAGCTATTGCACTGTCTACAGGCTTGTGAAAGAACAATGGCAGGGCTAAGGGAAATTTTAAATCCCTCTTTCTTTTTATCTAGCAAGTGGGAAATTTTCTCGTGGAAGGTGAACTAGAACACGGATTGACTCCTATTGCTTTTATTGCCTTTAGCCAACCATGAAAAACATAGATTAAGCGAACTTAAAGCTCCTGTGAATCACTTCCTTTAAGAATTCATAGTGTTTGAGACATTGTCACAGATCTATGTTGTGTTATTAGTCTGAAGTTAATGTCTGAATATGCACACTTACATGCCAGGAGATCTTACAAAATACTAAACTATTGCTGTCTATCATGTGTTTGCCCAGTTACTCTTTCTATCTCTGAACAGGACTTCTTCTGGCTTGGAGTGAGAATTTAAAACAATTCATCATTATTTACAGTATCTCCACGGTATATCTCCCGAGATAAAAACATAGCTCTTTTTCCAGAATTGAAATATTACCTCTAAAATCTTTGGTGGCAACTTTGTCCTTGACATTGAGGGCAAGGTAGATGGGCAGCGGGTTCTGACCCTGATTCACTGCCCGACGTTGATCAGAAAGTCTGTGGTGGCATTTCTGGATTTGGAAAAAAAAATGGTTAGCTGATAATCAGTTCCTTAAAGACATGAGCTTATAAAGTCTGAATATGGGATATCATTTTCCTGAATTTCCTCCTAAATTTACTTCCATGTTCTTGAATAACAGAGGCAAGAAGATCGTGGGAACAGGAATAATTGTTGTTAAGATAACCAGCCATGTTCTACATTCAGTATACAGTGACAGTAATGAGTTGCTTCACATGCTATTCTAACTTTGCATTGCTAAATGTAAGTGAAAAAATAGGGCAGATCTGGGTAATTCAGCTGTTGTCACATACTTCATCTGTTAAACATATGAGTTCTTCAGGGCAGCATGTTAATGACCTTTCTAGTCAAGATTTTTTTTAAAACCATATTGAAAGTTAACATCCACAGAGGAAAAATCCTTGAGCTGTCCAATACTAACAACTTATCTTATACATGAAATGGAGGATTTTGAGTGTACTTCAGCCAAATTAAATTCTAGCAAATTTTGCTATGTAGCACTGAGACCAGAAATACAATGTGAAATATGATATGAAATAAGAGCATTTCATTTTGTCTGTTTCACCTAGACAAAATATAAACCATGTTTACAGGATTTTAAAATAAAATAGCTTTTTCTCCAGCTATCATCAGTCTGCTAGTTTACGTGGAAAGTTTTGCTTGTGTCATTACAACAAAATCAGGGAGGTCCTGAGAGATGAAATCCAAAGTAGCTGAAAGGCACCTTCAAAATCACAGTTTCTGTAGCTAAGATGTCTCAGGAGCTCTGGATCTATGTACTTTCTCATCACTAGATCACAAAGTGCAGTAACTACATATGGGGTACATCTGTAGTGCATTCAAGGTATGACTGCAGCTTGTGTAAATATTGCAGCAGTGGAAACATAAAAGCATGGGGCCATAAAAAACACCTAAGAATCTCAAAAATTTCTTGGACAGCTACGATGTTAATTAGCATGCTGGTTACTTTAGACCTAGTCTGAGCATTTCTATGTTACATTCAATCACACTTTAGGCTCCAGTGTAGACATACATTATGTCTCCAAGTTATTAATGTAAATAAGTGGTGTTTTGCCTACATACCAAGTACATTGTTATTGGCCAGGTGTCTCTTCCTAGGGTTTTAATTTTTTGTAATGATCATAAAGATCAAGTCACCAATGTTATGAGAAGACAGACATACAGGCATTACCCCATCATTTAACATGGATTCAATCATGAGCCCCCACAGATCAATAAAAGATGTCTTGTGTCCTGCTTGGGTCCTTTGGCTCAGCTCTCTGTAATAATTCCTCAGACTTCTCAAGCAAAAAGCCCCCATCTTGCACTTGGCTGCTTGCTTCCGAGCTTCGATAATTATTTCTCCGAGATCCTTACGTGACCAATCAGCATCTTCATACAGTTTTGTCATGGTCCTGCGGGCAGGAAACATGATGGAAAGTGGAAAGAAATTAAGAAGATGCGTTTGAAACTCAGAGGATATACTTTGCAGAGCTTTGGGCACTTATTCTTTTATCTTTAGGTTACTTTCCTCTTTGAGCTTACTTTGAGCAGAAATGCAAGTCTAAAGGCAATCAGTCAAAAATCACTTGGTCTGGATCCAACACAAGCAGCTACACCAGCTGTCTATGCTGTTTCTGTCCAACAGTAAATAACCATAAAGGATCATTCTGCATAGGATTAAGGATGTTTGCGTTTTCAATAAAGTCTCCTCTTTTGGTTAGGGATAAGCTACTTCAGTGACACCAAATGTATGATGCACAATAGGCCTGTCGTGGGTGACCCTGGCATTCATAGAGCAAAGATGGAAGCAGTAACGCAATAGACCCCTTTTACCCTCGCCGAGATCTAAAACCCTAGACAAAGCATGGGTTTTGCTTAACACAACAAGATCCAAACAACAGTATCAAAATGACCCCTCACCATGTTGTGCCAGACGAGCCACTGATGTATGAAACGCAATCCAGAACACGCAACTTTTGAAGACCCAAAATGCTACCATACATGGCAGTGAGTGCTCTTATCCCACATCCTGCTGTGGTCACAGCCACTATAGGCACCTGTTCAACACAAAAAAGGGCAGAAAGCATAGGTGGAAAAGTGGCATTAAGGCACATCGTGTGAGAAGAAGACAGACACGCAAAAGCAACATCCAGACAATAGTAAAATAAACACATAGATTAGAGGTAAAGCAACATTGCTCTATGAGTTATAAATAATACAAGCTGCTGGACGTCCCTGTGGGGTATACTAAAAAATTTTGGCACTTAAAAATCCTTCCTGAAGAAACACGGACCAAACTCCTTAGTTTGAAGTTCTTCCAAATGATTCACTTGAAAACCAAGTGGAAATAGAGACTTTGCTCATCCAGACAGACTGTTGAGCTCTCCAGCTGAGTTCACCCTGGCTGCAAACAGTACCCTGGAGTAGGAGCTGCTGACAGAGGTCCTGGCTCCTCATTCGGATGGAGTCGAGAAATCACTCCTCATCTCCAGGCTTGAGGGAAAGGAGAGAGAAAAATCCCCCAGCAGTGCCTTTCCTGGTTACCTCATGCTCTTGCAGCTCTTCCTCTAGATGAAGAACATCCTTCAGCGCAGCAGCAACCACCTTCCTCCGGTTTTGCAGGAAATCCTGTTCGTCGGTGCACAGGTCGAACCCCAGGCGGGCGTCTAGGTTTCTTGGCCTGAAACACAGACCCTGAGTCCTGAGACCAGGGCACAAATATTATTATATTATTATTCGCCATGGTCAACCCCAGCTATGCTTGTGTGTGTTTACAGACCAGTTTGTGGACAGGATAATGTAATAAATGAGAAAGAGCAACACCACAGACAGGCCTCTGCTAATTGCTGTAGCTGCTAACAAGAATGCAAATGGGAAGGCAGAGCAGAACATGACATACTGTCCTGGTATGGTAACAAGGCTCCTACAACACACTTCTGGTTTTATTTGCTCATATAATTCATTTTTCAAGTTTCAGTAGTGCCTGCCATATGTGCCTGGAACTAGATAACCGCTGTCAACAGGCACTGCAGTTGATTAGGGAAACGGTTACCGTGCCTTGGTGTTATTTTGTTTGTATAATACAGAAATACTATTTCTTTGTGGAGCTGCTCTCTCCGTCTGTGGGCATAATAGTGCACACAAAACAAGATCTACTTACTGAGCTGCACTAACAACTTGGAAACTTGGAGGAAAGGGGACCCACTATTTAATTCTCCATCACTGAGAAAGGACAACCTGGCAAACAAAAGCCTGCAACCCAAAGATGAACACACCTCTGCTTACAACTGAGCCTGCATGGACCCCTGCTGATTTCAAATGAGCTTTGCATCGGTGCAAATGTCTCCCAGTTACAGGATCAGGTCTTGCTGGAGACTCACTTACCATTCATTTGCCTTTGTGTACAAGTCAATTGTCCTGTCCTGAAAATCGCAATACAAACAGTGTAAGCATGCTCAGGTCATTAATCCTGTGCCTTCCTCCCCCACTCCATCTACGGGCTGAGCTTCACTATCTTTGCAGTCAGCAACACAGCTGCAGAACCTGGCCAGCAATGGTCTGCGTTGTGAGAGATATAATGAGCTCCAGTGCAGTCTGGGTTGAATAGAAGTGGGCCATTCACCCAAGCCAGGTGGGCTTAGGGCCCCTCAGCTTTTCATAGCTGAGCACCTAGTTCAACCTTCATTTTCTGGGAAGGTCATTGAAAGCTGGGCATCTGAACCACAGGCATATGGATGTTCTCTGTTTTATCTTCTGCTTCAGGCTTTCCCTTTGCAAATATAAGTCTTAATTGTCATATCCGTTACTGTTAGCTCGCGTACTATGTTGATGAACATATTAGATATGTCCTGAGGAAATTAGTTTAAACTCAGAACAGGGTTGAACGGCATGCCTGGAACCACATGCAGAACAAAAATAAAAAAAATAAATATTGCATAGTTGCAGAGTGACTGTAATTCACACCTTACACTGTAGCATGTGTCATGTCTGACAGGAGCTGAATCACTGAACTGTAAGACTCTCATCACCCACCAAACTGAATGTGTGTTGGGCTGCTTTTTATTAAGAAAGACTTATTCTCACCTCTGCTATTGTTATTTTCTCTTGTATAGGAAGCGAGTTCAGAGCTAGAGTCACAGACTCATTCATATCCCTTTCATTTTGACTTGATATAGACTGGAAAAAAGGGTAAAAAAAAAAAAATAATGACAGTTAACTATTATACAAAAAGAGGGAAACGAGGTAAAAGCAGTCTCCCCGGTCTCACTTACATACATGCTTTTATCAATTCCCTGCATACACAGACCTGCGCACACACACACACAGGTCTTAGAGGTCCCCAAAGAAATAGACAGCAGAGAGCCAGCTATGCGTTAGTGGCTATCACGTACCCTGCTGAGCCGCCTCCGCCGGGGTAGAGCCACGGTGAGTGCCGACTGATTATACTTGATGTAGTGGAACCTGGCTGGGGAGGTCGGGCAGAGGCACGAGCTCAGCGTGTGGGTCTGGGTTCCTTCGTATGACCCGTCCACAGTTAATGCAAACTTTCTCTCTGAAGCAAAGGAGTTTCAAACTTAAGTTCTTCAAAAAATGTGGTTTGTTTCTTTGCACAGTAATGTAATATATGTTTTTCTTAAGTAATGACTTCATTTTTATACCCAAATTATAGGATAAATAGACTCACTTATCTGAGCCTTTGGGTTTCAGATTTAGAGCTCGTGTACAGAACATGCCGTATAGTAACTGCTGCTATAGTACCACTGCACTTCCATATATACTGTGATTGCTGAGATTACCGCTCTATTCATTAGATAATGATTCACAGCTGATAACAGTTTTTGGGGAAAAAAGTGCTCTCTCCTGAAATTTTCAAAGTACCTCAGCAATAAGACAGTATGTGGTACTAAAATATTGTTCTGGTATAATAATAAGGTATTTTGAAAATGTCAGACTTTTGGGAGAAAGGTTTTGGGTTTGGTTTTTTTTGTGGCAGAGCACAGTTCTCTTTGGAACTAGTAAATCTCAGTCCCTCGATCATGTTTCCCTTAACTTCAACCTGTAACATTTCTTTTGAAATCATTTCTAACACTTACAAAAATAATGTCTGGTGGTTTTGGGCTTTCATGTAATAAGCCCCAGATATGTCTCTTCAGGTAATTGAAAACTGGTCTTTATACAGAATGGTATCAACCCAGGTTCAAGGCGAAATACACTCTGTAAATCCAAACGCTCAAAGGTATACAGTCAGCCTTCAAAAGAATTATCCCACTCAAGCATTTTCAGCCCCATCTAGCAAACTTCTTCACTGTGACAACTGTGTTCAACTGGATCATCCACGTGCTGAAGCAGTTTGCTGGATTAGGGCCATTAGGAGATGTCAGAGTGTGATATTTTAAAAATTGCGTAGGATACACACATGTCCCCAAGAATGGACTCGACACAGTAGTGATGCACTGCTTAAAATGTGCAACAAATGTCCTTGGTAATATACTGTGTGTCTCGTGTTTCACCTAGTGGCATGTTTTATAATTGTTACTCCTAAAGAAATTTTAAGAAGTTAAATTGATAAAAGAGGCCCAGTCCTCATCCTGCCCATTTTCTTTACCCCTGAATCCAGAAACAACAGGAATTTGCTCCAGTTTAAGACTCAGAAAAATTCAATTCCCTGCGCAAATATTTTTGAAAGTTGTAAGCATCTGACAAGTTGTTATTAGAGAGGAAATTATTTTGTGGGGAAACCAGACCACATGCTCATCACACCGCATTCTGAATAATTTGTATATTTTTGACCAATTACAGCCCCCTCCAGAAGCCACTAACATCAGTGGGATTTTGTCTTGCATCTTAAATAACTTTAAACCAGGGCGTTCAAGCATAAAACACTGAGTGCTTTTGCCATAAAGTGGCATCCAGATTTGCTTCATAAGTCAGCGAAAGGCTCACCCGTACTGTCCTTCCTCAGCTTCCCACCATTCACCTGCACCTCCAAACACGAAACCTCGCGGGACTGTAAGAGACAACCAGGGAAAAAGATGTTCGCTGTCAGCAGAGCTCTGCCTCAGCCAGTCCCTCGGGCACATGCGGGGCACAGGGGCTCGGGGTGCGCACCTCGGCGGAGAGATGGTGCCTGTCTATAACCCCCGTAACCAGATCTAGGGAGGGTTTCCACATGGGAAATAACAGATTGTGTAGAGACGAGGAAAGAAAAGGGATCTGCTCGCTCAGCCTGGAAGAGCAAGTCCCGCAAGGGCATGGGGGAGGACTAGCCGTGGGGGAAGGGGTGCAGGGCAGGATGCTCAGTCCGGCTCTCCCCGGGCAGACGGAGGGATGTCGTCCGCCTGAGCCCAGCTCAGTTTGGGCAGAGGTGAGCGCTGGCGGCAGTTCACAGCTTTCACAGCTGCAGCCTCTCCCAGCATGAGTCACTAGCGAGGACCACATGGGAAAGCCAACGCCAACACCAGCTTTAGCCTGCCTTTTGGCCGATGCCTTCATGCCACCGTATGGAGCAACTGACCAGTACCTTTAATGCTAGCTTTGCAATAAGCATTGCTATATGGCAGGGAAAGGATTATGAAATAAAAATTACCACTAAAACTCCATTAGTAACAATGTTTTCAGGAGGATCCGGACTAAAAGACAAAATGGAAAACAATCAATTCAAAACCAGCACTCTCTTTTTTCTGTTTGTTGGGGGTTTTTTTGTTTTGTTTTTTTTAACTCTTCATTAATCATTTCATTATCTTTATCTTTAAAAGTCTGTCTTTGGACAGGCAGCATGGGCAAACAGCACCCATTCAATCCAATTTGCCTCTCACAGGCTTGAGTCTGAGCTTTAAACTATTTATGGAGATCTGCTGAACAGAGGAGCTCCTCACTGTATCAGACAGGATTGTTTTCTGACACACTAAAGCAAATTTACACAGGGGTGGCATAATTACACTATTGCCCTGTATTGCTCAGTTCAAACCTGGGGGATCAGAGCTGAAAAGCTGGTGAATTCATCCAACATGCCATAAAACAAAAAAGGAAAAAATATTACCATTTACCTTAAAAATCAACAGCACGACTAGGACTGATTTACATGCCCATTCTCTCCGTTAACTGTATAGTCAGCATAGAAACACAGTAAAAAAAATTTTTTAATCTATTCCCACAACTAAAACAAATTCCAGGTATCATTTTCCCACATTTTTATGACAAAGCAAACATCTGGAATCCCACAGAAAGGAGCAAGAGGGGTTTGAAATGTAAAACTTCCTCCTGTGCAGAATGCCCCTTGCAGCCTGGTAAGCAGCAGCCATCAGGGACATCTCTATGCTCCCATCAGCCTCTGTGCTCGCTTCTCCATGTGTCTGGATCCCCTGTGTAGATGCACGCACATCATGCACTGTCATGCACCCCTTCTTCATTAAATGCCCTACACAGCATTTCCTGAACACCCAAAGTTCCCCGCTACTTTATTCAGATGGTGACAGTGTTAGGGGGCCACAAGCGTAAACTGATGTTTTATGTCAGTAACATTTTGTCTCTGGCTTACATTTCTGTTAGTCGCCTATTTGACCTTACGCACCTGCTCTCCATTGTGAATTCAACCTCCAGCTCCTCTTTTCCCTGCAAAAGAAAATGAAGGCAGTCAATGCAGGTTCATCCTCCTGCGAAGAGAGAATCTGTGGAATCTAGAGGAATCTGTGCTCTTCAAGGGGTCTCTATAAGCCAGTGTCCACCTTTTGTTACTGCACATGCAACAGATTTTATTTTCTTCATGTTGTATCTGTTATACTTCCAGTGTCACATACTTCTAACGTCATATCCATTGTTTTAGCAGACTCCTGGTTTAGACCTTGCAGGACAAATGTCATGCATACTGCATGGCCTCTTGGCGGTTGCTCCCCCTTTCTGCAGTCATAGGTTCACCCCCACACTGTGAGTAACACGTGCAGGCATTATGTTCATTTTCCAAATAAGCTGAATGCCACATTGGGTTTGCGGTTTATGACTGCAGATCACTACTTTTATATTAGCAGAACATAGCGCACAGCTCAGAACCACCAGCTCCATCTGCAAAGGGACACCCAAAACTATTGGGGTAAACTCGATATTTTGACATCAAGGACAGCAACCAGACAATCAAGTCCAATAACGTTGGCCAACTCTGTCTGTAAAAGCAGCACCCAAAATTTGCCATAATTACAGAAGCAACATTGGGCATCAACCCCTGAAACAGATGGACATACTCAGGTGGCTAAATGGACAGCAAGAAAGGCTTGTATACGGGACACATGAGAGGAAAGCTGAGATAACCACATTCTCACCTGACCACATCCCCTTAGCTTTGTCCTTGAATTTTATCCATACCTGTGGATTCAGCTGGAAAGATAGCTGAATGTTTTCTCCAAGCTGGATTTTGGAGACATCAAAGAAAACAGTGAGGAGATGGTCATCTTGAGTTATGTTGTCCTCATCACAAACTTTTAGCTCCAGAATGTTCTGGGATCACAAAAAAAAAAAAAAAAAATTATATAAGGTTTAACAAACATAACGTGCTACAGATACTTCATTTTAGCTGAAGGAATTTGGGAAAGAAGTTCAAGAATGAAAAAATAGAAATTTTGCGGTTGCTCTCTACAGATTTTATTGACTATGCAGGCAGATACAGTCTTATCCAACCGTCAAAAGCTAAATAGCTACAGTAAGAGAGTGTGAGTACTTCATAAGGGAACTCAGAAAGACCTGCAGAGTGGAAGGGCTATATGGTAGGTTTGATATCTAGTAAGAATACCTGTTGGGGATAGCCAAGTTCCTACCTTAACCTGGCTCTGAATTGTGAAGTGGAAGGTTTCATTCCATGTTGGGTTCTTGCTGTTCTGGACTGTCTTGGTGCGGAAATGCTGCACTGAAGCTGTTGGCAGGCTCAGGCTCACGTAGCAATCCGACTGGGTTACTGTTGAAGAGAGGGAAAGAGTGAAAGCAATGGACCAATGAAACACATCTAGTATCCCATAAGGTGTTGCACTGTATAAATTTTTAAGCTCCGTACACAGGACAATATGCAGAACGCAGGCCAGGATACCAGCTAAGGTACCATCAAGCCAGTGCTAGACAACCAGCTTGCTTTACTCTTGTGAAAGCCCGGCAGTTTGCTCTTCTTGAGAACTACTCCTTTTAATTGCTGGAAAAACAATAAACATTCAAAATATGCAGTTACATTGCATTCCTTTTCAAAGAGATACATAGCCAAACTGTCTGTTTATATCAGACTTCAAAGGTTTTAATGCTGAAGAGCCATCCATACGCACAGGGGCACACACACACACGGCAGTCTCACAGGGCTGGGCACTGTGGATGGTTCAGCTGCCTGTTGGGAGCACAAAGCAGATAACATTAGCAGCTGTGACGGGGGCTGCCAGACGCACAGAGCCCAGCTCCTACATCCTGGGCTTCCACAGGTAGGCATGAACATGCCTTAATGTTTCTGGGGTAGCTCTGGCTGTAAGTTCTGTCTTGTCTACTTTCTGGAGCATCCTTTCTTTTCTCTAGCACGTCTGGCTGCCAATGCGGCAGAAGCAGGAGCTCATTGCACTGAAGGTTCCCATGAAGCCCCATTGCTGTCACAGAAGGCAGGTCTTCCACCAAGGCACCTGATCTCACTCTGTTTTCTTCCCTTTTGGAAATTTAAAGAAGGGAAACACACATGCACACCATAGAGCTCAACAACAGAGCTTTTTAAGAAAAAAAATTCAAGAAAAAAGTTTTCAAGAAAAAAAAATTAATCGTCTGTGGAGATGAATTGCATTTAATTCTCTTTTGAAGTGGATTAAAATGAGCACATGTAAGAAAAGCATTGAAATGTTGAACAGTTTAATGGTATAACATTTGCCTTGAGAAGCAGCTGTCCTGAGGCAGATTTTTCACCAGTAAAGCTGTATAAAAAATATTGCTTAATGTCACTATTTTCACCTGCATCTCTGTGCCTCAGTCAGAGTGTTAAAGTTATTTGCAACACTTGATGTGCAGGTGAAAGCTTGTCTGTGCTTCCCAGCACAGAGCGAGCTGACGTTGCTTCTTTGCACAAGATTGCATTGCTTTGCTGTTTCAATTAGAGGCATGTTCAGGTCATAAAGTTCACCTATGAATTTTAACATTTTCAGATGTAGGGAGGGCAGCTTTAGTGTTTTTATTTTCCTTTCTCAGCTGGAGGCCAGTTGTAATGTTTGGCTTCCCACCTGAGTTCCATTGTAGGTGAGGGATGTTCAGGGCCAAAGCTTCGGTGTGAAACAGTGGTTAGCAGCAGTTTGCAGTGCTTACATCATCAAGAAGCACTTTCATTCTGAGGTCAGAATAATCTGCCTGCAAATATATTTTGTCATCGTTATTGGGAAATAAAAGGCAAATGTGAATCATGAGATTGACAATCCTGTGGACCCACACACAAAAGTTAGGGATGATCACCCTACAGAACATGATCTGTTAGTTAGGGATGACAACCTACGCAAGTGCCAAAGATAGCATGGGGGAGTATTGCCCATAAATGCCAATCCCATCACTAACATTATATTTCCTCTATTTGTAACGCCACCTACTCAAGCATTCCTGCCATTACATAGCAGACACACCTTCATCTGAATAGACTTAAGTCTTGTCCCACTTAGTTTTACCGGTAGACCTGACTTTGGGAAACACAGAATAATTGACTTGGCCCTTTATTGCAGTCCATGTGTAACTGAAGAATTAAGAAAGACAGCCTTTTTTTTTTTTCCCCTGACTCCCCTGAGACTTAAGTTGTCTTTGTTTGAGTAACTCTGAATGGAAAAAGAGTAATTTTGACTGATGAAGGTAGATGTGGTATATACAAAGATATATAAATTCTAAAAAAATACCAAAACACACAGAAATCACCTGAGCTTCTAACAGCCCTAATAGCTGCCAAACTTCTGTGTGCATACAGGAAATGTCCATATGAAAATCTTTATTGGCTCTTGGGAAGTCCAGACTGATACTAGCACAGACTGCTGTCAGCTCTTCTCCCCACTAGGAGGAGGATCAGAAGGACCCAAATGCGTAAGTCTGTGAGTGATCCAAAGTTTGTTTCATTGACATTTCCCAAATAGCAATACATGCTCTGACTACKTCTGTTGCAAAGAACAAAGTATTATTTTGAAAGTCTGTCAATCTTTTTTTTCTGTAAGTGATCACTGTCTGCTACTGTATTGTATTGTACACCTTTAAGAAATAGCTACTTGTCAGACACCAGAGCCCTGACTTCTCATTTAGATCTCTAACTTTCTCTGGGGGACTTCTGACACAGCCACTAAACAAGCATGCTTCCCTCTTCCCATCTGCAAAATGTGTTTGGTGGTGCCTTTTGTACTTCAGAGGCGTCCTCTGAAACCTAATTACCTCTTGTTCGTGAAGCATTTTCCAGCTGTTATGAGGGAGGTACTTACAACACCCAAGAACCTTTTTTACACCTCTCAGATACCTCAGGCCCATATTCTGCCCGACCAGCCCCAGGCACAAGCAGATGCGAGAACTGGAACTCCATAGCGTATCCTGTGCCCAAACCCGTCGGTCACACCGCAATATCCCATTGCCTTGTATCAAGTGCCTCTTCACATATACATACAAGGCTCCCATTGCCAGCCACGTGCAAGCAAATCATCATTACCCTGGTACGTAAGCCTAACCACCACCTAACTACAACGATTACCCTCACACATAATACACACAGCAGAGCTTCACAGCAGCGACCTGTTGTGCCCCTCCCCTGGACCACGACACGTGAGCAGCTGTCAAACGTGCTTGGGCTGGCAGCCGTGGTATCACTGTGGGGCAATATCCTGCCAAAAGCAGGTGTGGCAGCAGGTATTTATGACAGCACGGTCTCTTTGTCCAGTTATTACACTAAGTTTCTAATTATCTTCCAGGATAGCAGCAAGACTGGATCTTAATTGTGCTTTACGATTAGAAAGCATTACAGCAACATGACCCACGCTCAGAAACACCATAGCCCCAGCACCACACTGCATCCCAGACAAGAGCAGGACACCAGCTGTCCTGGCTCGAGCTAAAAAACCTCACCTGTTTCATAGAGAGCTCAAATTCAAACAGGGCTAAACCAAAAATTTTTAATTTTAATTCCACCTCCTTTTTGATGCTAATAGACACAACCTCCAGCCCACATGTAACCTGGGCGGAAACCTGGACATCCTCCTTCTCTTGGACTGCCTTTAAGTGCTCACATTGAGGCTATTTCTAGGGGGTAGGTTTTTTCATGACTGTTAGGGTATAGTTTTTCTTATTGTGCTGAAGGGATCCAAACCAAGAATATGGTCTCAAACACTGTTTGCCCAGATCACCTCCTTGATCACGTCTCCCCTCACTTGGACCCATCCATGTCATGAAATATAAACTATCACCACCAGCTGAGAAAAGCATTTTTCTTCTTCCTCCCACACTGTGGAGCTGAGCAGAGATCTGGCTGAGGGTGGGTGGACAGGCAGGCATTGCCGTTTAGTTCTAGAGTGCAGAATATTAGATAATTTAGATTATTGGAACTTTTTATATTCTTTTTTAAATACGAATGTGGGTTACTTCTGTGAAAGTAAACATCTTCCTTCTAAGGCCCTTCACAGTCAGACTGTCAGAATTCATTCAGTCCTGGGAGATCAGTTCCTGCCTCCAGGGAGCGTTCAACATTAATCTCCTACTAGCTAAACTTCAATAAAAAGCTTTCACACTTTCTCCCACCCTGCCCTTCACACTGGCTGGAGCACCCTACAAGTATCCCTAAAACAGTATCACTAGTCTCATTTACATCCCTCCTTTAGACATCCCTTTGCTGAGATGTTGCTAAATAACCTTACTTTTTTCCCCTGTTTTCTCCCTTGTCGGGAGTCCACATCCTCTTATTTTATAATGAGATTTCAAGCAGCACCTAGAACAATAGGCTGACGGTAGGTGATTGCAACTGCTTAAACGGTGAAGTAAGTAGTAAATAAGAATGAAACAATAACAACAGTGCAAGAACAAAACACCAGAGGAAGTCTGCGGGTTCCTGCAATAAGTATCATATTGGACCATAGTTCCTCAAACAATAATGTATTTCACTGGCTATATTTCTTTTAAGGATCTCAAGGACCTTTCCATGAATTGATCTCACTGCTACAGCAATGCTGTAAATTATGTTTTTTGATAAAAATGTAAAGCATACTTAATAATTGAATAAAATATTGCACCCAAAATAATATAAGCCTTATATAAAAAAAGTCCAAAACTTGGAAGTTTCCAAAATTAACAGGCCAAAAAAAAAAAAAAAAAAAAAAAAAAAAAAAAAAAAAAAAAAAAAATCCATAAAAGCTTCAAAAAATATCATTTTCTTACTAAGAAAATGCTGAAGAATATTTTTAACTCTATACCAGTCAAGGTCCATTTAGCCCAGGGCCCACAGGCAGTGTCCACTGAGGGCTCTTGGATGTTTTCAGGAAGCAGGGAATGATGGCTTAAAATTGCACAGCTCAGTGTCCCCATCCAGTTGCCTATTTTTACCTTTTTGTTTAACCCTTAACACTCTGTTTTGTTTTCTTTTTCATTTGTTAATTCCACTTAATAAATTTGTTTCTCTCCAGTATCTTGTTCTTTAACCCCTTTGTCTTTTTTTGGGAAGGATCTTTGGTCTTGTTAGGGATGGACATCAGTGCCAGAGGAGAATATGCCCCACATTTAGTGGTAGGTGTCTAAGGAAGAGTATAGGAGGGCAAGCATCATATAATACTCTGTCAGCCCTCACAATTTAAGATTCAGAGACTTTCTAAGCCAACCTTCACTGGATTTTTCTTCTATGAGTTGTCCAGTCTCCACCTGGAACCCACATAAACTTTTGGCATCCGAGATCTCCTGCTGTGGGGAGTTCCCAAGCTGAACCACATGCTGTGAAAAGACATGTCCTTCTGTTTGTTCTGGAGCTGCAGTGGTTGCCCAAGGACTGTGAGAGGCTGAGCTTGAAATTTGAAATTCTCTGCAGAGAAAGCCCTGTTTTTAAGGGTGGGTTGGATTGGCGCACATCCAAGTCTCATGCTATTAGGGAGTCAGGACGCAGATGGGACACACACCCAAATCTGGGAACCAGCAAGTGTTCACAGGTCCAGGAATATCAGGAGCCCCAATGAGCCTGATGGGGACGTGGGTGTGCTCAGTGGGAAGGGGAGATGTGGAGAACACAAACAAGGCACTAAATTCACAGGTGGTATCAATGATATCAGCTATGCATCAATACACAAGTGGAAATTAGTGTTATAATTTACACGCTGATGGATCAGTGGGAAGAAGAGAGAGAATAGCGCAAGGGTGCATTAAAAAGATTCGGGGTTTAAAAAGCAGAACTAAACAATTTAAATTGTCCGGGATAAAAATACTATCATCTTATGCACTGAACTTCCATTAAAGGTCTTGTATTATCTATTCCATGGGAGATGTTAGTGAGGTTTTGAGAGCCTATTGTTATGGATTAATTTTCCCATCTCCATTACCTGGAAAATGGAGCAGATAGACCAATAATGAAGTTAACCTACAGCACCAGGTTGGGAGACCTTCTAAACACTACATGAGTATTAAACAAAGTGATCCAAAAACTCTACAGAAACCTAGTGCAAGAAGGGATCTTGAGAGGAGAAAATAACAAAATGGGATTCACTTGGGAAACAAAAGGATGGACGCAACTGGCGAGAGATAAGAGGAGCTGATTTAAAATGTTAAAAATCTGTAAGATGACTGAGAAATAAGTGACACTTGCCAACTTGTTCTATCTAGAAAAGTTTGCAGGAAAAGGAAAGTGATAAAAACAGTGCTGGGAAAAGGAAGAATGGGAAAAAAAGTCAGTGTTAGGAAAATGGTACTGTAAAGAAGTCTGCATCGCTGGTGATGGAGGTCCACATGCTTCTGGGTTTCCTAAGGCTGTGTCAAGCTAATCTCTAGGGAACTGTAAAGATGACTGAAAAAACTCAACAATATTCCCCCAGTTTTACACACAAATCAGCAAAATTTTGTACAAATGGTACATTTTTTATCTTAAGCCTCCCATTTTGCTGCTTCTCAGTGAAAGTCACATACAGTTACCAACATGTAATTTGCACTAGCTTTTACATTGCCAGTGAGTTTAACCAGAGGTTAAATTAATTTATTAAAACATTTGAAATATAGGTTTATTTTATATGATAAAGAGCATGTCATCGAAATATGTGATTTCTACAAGTCTGTCTGCATAGAAAACTACATCCTGAAATGGTTTAAAAGCAGATCTTTCTGATAAACGCAACCGACAAATTTTACGCTCAGCAAAATCAAATGTTACTGGAATTAAGCAGCTGTCAATCAAAACCAGATTCAAGACTTAAGTGTAAGCAAGGCAGTGCCATGACTGGTATGATTTTCTTTTCCTACATGATGGAAGTACCCAACAAGCAAAGCATTCACCTTTTGCAAGTATTGTTTTTGTTTTGTTTGTGCAAATTTTTTTCCCCCCAATATTTTGACTGATACTACCATTTCAAACAGACGATAGCTTGGCAATGTTGGTGGTGAATGTCTGTCGTTCTGTTTTGCAGGCAACATCCAGTATATGCTTCACAGTCTAAGGCAGAACAGCCTCAGCCTGGAAAGCCCGTGCTGTGGCTTTACTGCTGCTCCAGACCCTGTGCCACGCTCCGAAAGCACCTCTGTCATTCAAACTGCTTCTTTAAGCAGCTTTATGGGCTGGTTGGACGTGTCTTGGACTGGGAAGCAGAAATGCCTGAGCATTTCAGTACCTGTCCCTTGCCCTAGAAACTTTCTAGCATTGGGAAGGACAGTATCAAAACATAGGAAACTCCCTTCAGAATAAAAATAAAAAGCATTGATCTAGATGAGAAAAAGGTGGAGAGGAAGTTTGGTAAGCTCATTATCATGCAGATGGTTTAATAGAACATGATTATGTGGGGAGATATCTAAGGGCTGTAGTTTTCCACACCTCTTTCTTTCAGTTCAGGTTGCACATTTGCACCTTCAAATAGGTTTTAGCTGTAGCAAGGGATTTCTTTCCAGCCTATAACTGAGCTTCAAATCTCCTTTCCGCACTTTAGCAGTAGTCCAGTGGGAAGGTTCATACAGGTCCCCACACATTCAGGAACAACAAAGCATCTTACTTCTCTTCAATAAAAATCAGAGTGAGAAACTCTTCTTAATATACCTTTGGTCTCTAGAGAAACTATAGCAGAACTCAAAGCAAGTCACTTTGGAAAGGCCCAAACAAATGTCTTGTCTTGCATCATTTTAACTGAACAAATGTACCTTGGTCTGGTTCCTATAGAAACTTTCTGGATTCAGACCTTCTTATTTGTATTAATTAATAAATGCAAGACAATCAGCCTCTCCTCAGATTGGAGGTGATTGTCATTCACACCTTTTTTTCTAGTGCTTTGCAGTTCAGATATTTATGGAGCATTAATAAATTTTTACATAACTATCATTCCTGGGGATTTTGTAAAAATTATTAAGAATAGAAAAAGCTAACAGTGTGAGCCCTCAACTAAGTTTTGAAACGTGGCTGTTCCTATGGCTGAATCAAATTTGACAGTCCATGAGAGATGTCAAGTATGCAGTCCTGAGCTCACATAAAATATACTGTGATAGGCCCAGGGATGCACAGGGTGGACATTACTGTAAGAAGGAACCATAGAAAGAAGTGTGCCATCTAAACTTCTTATTGCAGTCTTCCCTGTGAATAAAAAAACTTTCTTTGCAGATTCAGATATGAAATATTTTATGCATTCTGTGCAAACATCTTCTGAACTGCAACTGGTGGCTAGACTTCAGCATTACACTGGCAAAGCTGTAAGAATAAATAATATCTTCTAACTATGCTGCCTCATCTTCAGCATACCACAGTCATGCATCTTCTCTCTCTCTCTCCTTTTATAAATACTCTGTAGTGTTTGTGACACTTGGTTGTATTCTGAGTAGTTTTACAAGCATGTGGATGCTCCAGGGGTATAGCAAAGATACTCACACAAGTCTGCTTTCCTGGCATTTTTCATCCGTATGATTTTTACAGTGAGCAAGTTGCATGGAGAGGGTTCTGTCTGTTGAACAGCATACAAAATGTGCGGGATGAGCATGCAGAGAGAAAGAACAGAAGCACAGTCAGAGATAGCATTGAATTAAGTGTTTCAATTCCAACCATCCAAAACATTTCTGAACTGAGGTTCTTCCTTGTACGTTGTATTCTCCTTCTTCCCAGAAGGTTTGCAGCCAGGTGTGGCCAGAGACCCAAAATGTACATTCAATCACAGACCAAACCTCTGATGTCCTGCATTTTCCATTCTGAGGAAACTTGTGGTAACCCTCAACTTGAGGTGTCTGACTCTTACAACCCAATCACGGAGAAATGTATGATAGTGAGCCTTGCTGTGTTATTAATACAGCTGAGACACATCTTGGTCTGTGCAAATTCAAAGGATGTCATATATATCCACTATATTTCACAACAAACGGCAGACAATCTAGCAGGGCAGGAATTAGTAACGATATCATGGTGTAATGATGCTGCTTGTCAGCTGGTTTATAGCCATATAACTCCATTGTTACGTTTGACATAGAGCAGTGCTGGCTCTCAGACAATGAGGACCTGAAAAGTGCCTTCCAGAGACCTATCCCAAACTTCTCAGAAGTGGGGAGTGAAAGCAACAACTCTGTAATTATTTCTCTCTGAATAATTCAGCTCATCCAATCTTCCTTTAAGCAAAGGTCACAGGAAAGTATCAATGGAAATCTTGGGAAACCACCTAAACCTAAGTGGTTATCAAAAGACATTTAACAAACCTGCCAGGAAACTGGTTTGATTTTGTCATCCTCTCTCATCCTAAGCAAGGATCAGACAAACGTGGTACTTAATTAAAAGTATGGGGACTGAAGGTGAGGTACTTTGTTCCCTAGATAATTGTCTTTTTTAAAGGAATAAAAGGAGGAAAAAAGGCACATTTAATGCTCTAAATGATAAAAAAAAAAACACCAAAACCAACCAAAAAACTCAGAAAAACCTTAAAACAACAAACAAAAAAACCCAACAACCAAGAGGAGCAAAAAAGAAAGAGCAAAACTATGTAGTGATGCAACAAACACGTATAAGAGACAGTTCATGCACACTACCTATAGAGCAGGGAATATCACTGCAATGAATACAATATATATCAATATTAACAATATGATCAATATATAACAATGTGTCACCATTCATTCTCTTATGCCCCAAAACTCCCACAATTTTTGAGAGCTATATTTAACACCTCACATAATATTCGTTTCCTGGCATTCCCTGCACTCATTGATATTAGTGACACCTCCTTATTTTTCCTCAGTGAGTTGTTTTGCCTAGCCCAATTGGATAGAAGTGAAGGACAACAGCAATATACAAAAAGATCTCTTTTTTTTTTTTAATTGGGGATTTTCAAAATAGTTAAATTACAGCAGCATTAAAGTCCTTGCATTCCTGAAGGCCAAAACACAAAGTAGGCACAAAACCCAGGCAGAAGCCCCGCTTTGCTCTCAGCCTTGGTGCTGAAGAAGAAATCTGAGAGCTGAAGGTACAGGAGGTGGAACACCACCTCCCACAGCAGGTCCCCTCTGCTGCCAAGGGGCTGCCTGAACAGCTCATCGCAGAGCCTCCTCTTTCGTTGTCTTACCTCGCTCTTACTGTAGAACAGCCCCATCGTGGTCTTTTCTGCGTCGGAGCCAGGTGCAAAACGTGGCAGCGGATAGGTGTGGAGGAGTCTCGGCCAGGCAGCTTCTTGTGCTTTAAGGTGCCGGGAGCAGGCAGGCAGGTGTGTTAGTGCCTGACTCAGCACCGCCTCACCCCACCACCACCACTTGAGCAATCCCCAACTCCTCCTCCTCCTCCTCCTCCTCCTCACTGCCCAGGAGGTGAGTGTGTTCTGCACACCTGCACCGAGGCACAGACACCCAGGCTCCAGCACTGCAGAAGGATGGTCTTTGCAGCTGTAGTTAGAGGGACATCAAGACCTGAAGGGATCTTCCCTTCACAGTTATGGGCACTGAGCAAATGTTTTATACTTTTAAGCACCCCCATCACTTCTTGAGGGGGCCATAATGCTTTTGCACACTGGAGGGCTGTCAAACCCTTGTGTGGAGGTTGCTGGTGCCAGCCAGGGTCCATCTGGCTGCCCAGGAGTGGGGAACAAGGACTTCTTCGGCCAAGGACATCCGAACAAACCGTTGTGCATAGAAAAGACTTTTTGTAGCTTTTTATTGCCTACAGGGAGTAGGTGGGTCTTTGCTTAAAGACACATTGGAGAGAATTTTTTTATCCCCGTCTCACCTTCCATTTTGCTCAACTCAGGCAGCAAGCTGTCTTTCAGCCAAGCAGTTATTGCAGGACAAATACTGCATAAAACAATTCCCCAATCACTTCTTGAAACGGTAAAGAGTTTTCATTGTAAAGGCAAAGCTTTAAAAGCTCACTCACTTTCTCAAAATTTTTTACTTTGTGCATCTAAATTAAGGTGCTTAAGTGAATAACCTCAAAGAAGATATATTTGGGAGGGTGAAATTAATGTTGAAATTAGTGTTAATTATTCTTTATGTTCTCACCTATTCTTTATGTCCTCACATTTATAAGGCTTCACTGTGTAGGGCACTGCCAGCATCATGTGAGGTGGTCCTGGTCTCAATGAGGGAGTACACAAAGTGAGTACACAAGAGGTAACAAAATGGGAGATTTTTTTTCAAAAACATCATCCTTGCTATTATGAAATTTAACAGAAAAATCAAACTCAAAATAATCTCATTTCACTTTGCAATGAGTCGAGAACTGATTGATAAAGATAACTTCACAGACATGATATAATTTGAATTTCATAAAACATTTGGCATTTGAAGACACTCTAACTTAAGAACCAGATGCAACAAATGTCATCCAGACATTAAACAGATTAAGGATGGATAACTAACAGATCACAAAAAGCAGTAGTCAAAGGAAGGTACCCTCAAAGGGACATATTCCTAAAGAGATTGCAAACAGCTCAGTTTTAAGCCTACTGCATGTTTTTATCAATGATCTGAAAATTAAAAAAAAAAAAAAAAAAGAAAATCACTATTGGTGCCCTGTTTCAAACAGAGGATATTGAAATATTGGGGAAGCTGAAGGAAAGAGCCACACAGTGATCTGAGAGTAGGAGGAACTCCCTCAGAGAGGGAAAGCTAGGTTTAATATCAGCCGGCAGGACACAATGCAGAGATACCCCACTGTTCTGGAGCTGAACCACAATTGCAGCTGCCTCATATGTGAAGTGCTAATAATCTAGATTTAAACATGCAATACTGTACCTGGAAACAGGGTTATACCATGCCTTTTCAAGTGTTTCAGGTGCATAAACACAATGAACATGCTCATAGGTGAAAAACATGGCCCACTCCTCCTCTTCCACCACCCAAATTGCTCTAGGATGCACCACCAGCTGTTTTTTCCATAGGAGAGAAATCTTTTTCTCCCATCCATTTCCTAGAACTTTGTTCTGTACAAACAAATTTGTCACTTCTGAGCATAATCAGGACTCTGATCTCAGCACCAATTCTGCCCTGGTGACTCAGTCTGAAGTTCATTGCAACAGTAGGAGCCTTTTATTACCAAAAGGAAGATAATCCCAAGCATTTTTGGAGCTGCTGCGAGCAGCCTCTTCGTGTGTCACAGCTCCACAGTGCAGGGCTGCTACTGTGAAAGACTGAGTTTGTGATCTGCCTGTTGCAGGGGTGCAAGAAGAGAGTCTTTGGCAGCTACCTTCCCCCAGAAGACCTCTAGGATTTTTGATGATGAGGAACCACTCTCTCAGGACAACCCCTGCAAAAAGACCATTTGCAGGAAAGTGTTGAACAGTTGCAAAAAATATGGCTGGAAGGGAGCTCAAAAGGCCCTCTTGCATTGCCGTACTCTATGCAAACAGCTAGCAGCCACTTCCTATCTTATGAAACACCGGGAAAAATTGCAAGATAATCTTTCAGGAACAGTCAAGGCAGGTGAAGATGAGTGAGACAGGACAGTCAGCAGCAACTCCAAGAGAAAATGAAAGGAAAGTTGGGCAACATGACTACTACTTAGGCTGAATATAGGTGGTTCTGTGAATAGCAGCTCAGAGCTTCATTTGACCATGTGAAACAAAGATGACCTAATTCAGGTGTATTTTTTATTGATGGTGAAAACTGCATAGATTTTTTCAACACTGATAGTAACTTAAGAAACTTATTTTCAAAGATTAGTGAAGAAAGCCAGTTAAATAAAAACCTCATAGTGGACAGACAATCAAATCAGAGACGACAACCTTCAGCGTGTCAATAATTAAGATAAGCAAGACCATCAGAATGGATTAGCTATTTACCAGAGAAATTCCAGTTCAAGGGATTGCTGTTCTGCCAAACAGAAAAGAAACATATAAATACTGGTTTGATTCACATTTTAATGTGTTACATATTTCATTATTATCTTACACAACACTGTAATAATTTATACAGAATATATATATCAATTGGTAAAGTAACAAGGTAACAAAACTAAACACAAATTTGCTGCTTTTAAGTTTGTTTTGGATTAAACCACTGGTAAATTCCAATCTGTTCATCTGAACAGTCACGTAAATAGGATGAGTTGGAGTCCAGCACGTCCTCAGGATGATGCGATGTCTACTGCAAGTAACACTGCCAAGCGTCAAACATCTTAATCTCACCAGATAATAGACAACCCAAGAAATACCACGTGGAAGGTTAAAGCTAGCAGGTGGTGGCTAATAATTCCGCTGCTTCCTCCGTGCCACTGCCAAGCGCAAGGCCCGAATTATCAACTTCTCGTTATTCAGGACGTTGTAATCAGTCAGCTTCACCAGTTTGTC
Organism: Phoebastria nigripes; assembly: GCA_035582835.1. Classification (NCBI taxonomy): domain Eukaryota; kingdom Metazoa; phylum Chordata; class Aves; order Procellariiformes; family Diomedeidae; genus Phoebastria; species Phoebastria nigripes. The sequence continues at coordinate 74,471 of JAYKAV010000092.1, read as the reverse complement.
AAAATTCTCTTCACTGAAACACACCTCCCTTGTCGTAAATGGAGAGAGGATACTGGAGACATCAACTTTGCCTTCAGCCATGTCTTCAGGAGTCCTTTCCACACCTGAGGGACAAACCACAAGGAGATGCACCAATAAGGTTTTCTTGCAGTATGTGGCTCATATCAGTCATTTAAGTAATTATAGGCAGAAAAGGGAGATTTGGAGGGAAAGATATGATTTGCCAGAGGGACGTAAAAGTAGTCTAGTAGCATCGTATTCTTCAGCCTCTGGATCAAGCCTCTGTCCAAAAACAATGTAAACCCAAACAGCTGGGAATAAGAACAACATTGATTATCAGCAGCAGTGCTTGTAGACCACTCCTTGGACAACATAAAGTCTTTGCTACCCAAACTAGAAAAGTGCAAGCAAAAGGAAAACAAGATATTCTTCTACTTGATGAAATAACAACCCTCTGACTGAAAGTTCAGGAGAAATGACAGCACTCAGACAGAGGACATAGTTCATATTAAAAACAAAGATCTCTGTCCACTCAGTCCTCAATCTGGGAGATTACTTTTAAATATGTGAACAAAACCCAGATGAATGGGCTATCACCAAAACCCCCAGAAGGTTTTGCCTCCATCTTTGTTTGCAAGCAGCAGTGCATAACAGGTGCATGTTTGTAGAGTATAACAGCTTGTGTTGAGGACCTGCCACCCTTGCTGTATGCATTTTGGGAGTTTTAACGTCATGCTATCTCTAGTAAGTCCTGTGGAGTAAATGCCTATTTCATCTCAAATGTATTAGGAAAGCTTCTGGAGTTCTCACAGTTCAGACATACTGACACAGACCAGTTATTTTTGTCAGTGATGAGACTGATAATGCCAGCATTGGAAAGAAGGTCAGAGATGACAGTGAGACATTAAACATGAAACGGAGAGGACACACTAGGCAAATGACTTTTTATTAAAATTGCAAGCCACAGATGACTCACCAGGAGCTTTATATTTCTTGAAGGTGTCGTTTACTAGAGGGAAAAAGAGCACTGTTGGAGCTTGTGGACTGTCAGCATCTTCAAACACATAGCACTCCTTCAAGTTTTCCCTGTCTTCCTCACTTATCTCAATTTTGGGAAATGGGATTCCTTGCCCCGAGATGTACTTTGCAATCTGATCCAGAGGCTGGATGAATGAATAAAATAAATAAAATTAATATAAAGAATCAAAACTCAAAAAAGATCCAGAAACCTGGATTTTTTAAACTCCAGCAGCTAACATGAATATTCTAAAGCTTGAATCTTCCTCTGGGAAGATGTTAAGTTTCAGACGGAAACAGCCATAACCACACCAGACATTGCAGCTTATCTTATTTTCTGCATTGCTTTAGGCAAAACAAGAAAACAGTCAATTTCTTTGAGCTTGCAAATGCAGCCAAAAGCCAGAGGACTGATTTTATAATTCCAGTGAAACAGGTTCAGAAGGGGAAGGCAAAGAAACTGCAAGAATGGAGAAGGAACAGATCAGTCCAGATTATTCTGCATCATTGTCTTGACTTCTTCATTATTTACCACTTTCCCAATCTTTCTGTCCTCTGCATGGTTTGTGATTGTTAATAAGGAGTCATTATCAAACAAATACATTTATCAACATACCTTATGACCTCGTGAAAAAAAAAAACTTTAACAGCTATATTTCCTATAAACCTATGTTTATTTTTATATTATTCTCATTAGGTATGCAACACTAATTATATTATTTTTCATTATTAATTGAGTCCGGCATCAGCCAGTACATTTCCCTAAGACTGATATGAGATAAACAGGCCCAGAGACACATAGGTTTTCCCATTTAATCTGTTAAAATATTGTCAGGACTTTCCATTGCCTCTGTAACTTGCTCAGTTCAAGGATAACCAAAATCAGTATCAGAGCTCCAGAACACTCCTCAGTCAGCTCTTTAAAAACTCTTGGATCCACTGCAGTGGATGATTTTAAAATGCCTATATCCATCACTGTCTTCTAATATCCTTCTTAGTTATTGAGAAATAAATCACCTAATAATCTAAATAATAAATCATATAATAATCATCTAATTCCCATTCCGGTACTGGAAAGTTAGTTGGTTTAACTGATGAGTGCTAGAGACCAAAAGACCATGAAGTAAAAAGATCTCAGATATCATGGCTTTTCTTACCAGTGTCTGGGACCCTCCACTGTAATTTAAATGCAGGATGACGTCCACCTCTCTCTTCGATCTCAAAAGTGGTGGGTAGCTCGTATTGATGAAAAAACCAGTGTCAACCAGGGAGAGCTCATCGTCTGCTGTTTCCATCAGTTTATTTGGGAAGGAGTCTATCACTGTGTCTGAAACACAAACGTTTCTCATTACAACAAATGAAAAACAAGATTGACCGCTCCCCTGTGGAAAGGTAGAGAGGGAAGAATGAAGATTTTTGCCTCCCATTTTCCCTGCCTTCCTTTGACTCACTAGCAGTACTGATTTACAGGAGTAACTGACACACTACAGCTTTTTCTTTCCTTCCTTCCTGGACACCACAAGCAGCTTTGGCCCTAAAGGGGAGATCCCTCCTGCCTCCTCAGGCTGAGCTCACCTTGTCCACTGGAACACAATCCCCAGACAACCAAATTCAATTTCACCCCTCAACCCCCCCCAAAATGAAATGCTGTTCAGATCTGGCTTCCATGTCTTCCATTTGTGGAAGGGAGAAGTGGAATTTCAGAGGAAGTCAGTCTTGTCTCTTCCTCCTTGTTGGAAATCCTAAATGAATTCCCAAACCTAAACCTCCTCAAAATGTTACTGAAGAACATGCTGTGTTACTGTGCCTTTCCAGGTAGAAAATCCTTCACTCTCCAGGTATTTGTTATGCATCTGGAAGCCTCTGATAAAATTGGGATACTGTGCAATGGTTGGGCGTCCTGTTAAGACATCTCGCAGAGCAGCGGAGAGGGCGCTCGAGGGAGTGAACAGACATGTGTCTATCTCATAGGGATTCATGGACAGAAAGGGTTCTTCCTCTGCAAGAAGGAAAGAAGTTCTGAGTTTAGGACAGTTTTCTGAAATGACCAATATTTTAAAAAATGGAGTAACTAATAAACACAGTTGTCACCATCCCCCACCCCGAAGGTAAATCAAACATACTTATAAGCCCTTAAGGTCTATGCTACCAAATAAAACTCAGCATTAGACAGTGAATTAAATGACAGCTACCTGCAGGCAGCAAGCTGCCAGGCAGTAAGCACCACCTCCCACTCCAGGCTTCCTCGAATGATGCCCACCTCTATTGCAGCGTGTGGTGCAGGGGAGTGCCGAGTCCCAAAACATACAGGAGGACAACATTGGCCTTTGAACAGGACACCTTCAGAAAGCACATGAATGTCACCCAGCTGCAAACATTAGCTAAGTTAGGAGGCCAGTTACTCCAGGATCCCTGTGCAATTAACAGCAATAGCGAGCTTTCTCCATGGGCAGTTTAGTGGAGAAAACGGCCCTCTGCAAGAGATGTTTTCTCTACTGACAGTATTAGTGGCCAAGGAGGACCATATCTTAACTTAATAATCTTAAGATGTGTTTTTAACACAATGTTATTTTTACATGTCTGCTGGAGACTGTTTTTGTGTCTGTATGTCCTTTAGAAAAAAGCACAGCTTTGCCAAAGCTTTGCCAAAGAAGCACAGTTTGGTTCCTCTAAATCAGGCAGAAAAATTTCATAGCTGACTTCTCTGCTTTGCTTTCCTCATCTCTCTCTCCCTGACTTCAACAGCATCTCTTTAGGCATTAGACCTCTGCACAGAATATAAGCAATATATACCGGTGGTAAAAAAAAAAACCAACACAAAAACATCTCACCAATATCTTTTACTCTGTCTCTGGTCCATCTACACCAGAAGTCCTCTGAATCAGTAGCCAAATTCCAGACATACATCACATCTATGGAAAATATACTACTCCACATGCCTGTAATGTGAAAGAAAGAATAGAAACTGATTGATGGAGTAGTCTTGGAAGAATTTTAATTGATACATACCTTCAGTCCTTCCCCTTGGATACTTCCTTTCTGTCTGGATGAATATCTTTGTGGGCATACTTCCTAAGTATGTCCTTGCTAATGCAAACTCACACCTGTTCAACCTGTTTGCTGGTGTCTTCCCAGGGTTGTCCACCACAGACCACGTGCTCACTCGCGCCAGCTGCCTCTTGAGTAGGCCACCTTTCCCTCTAGGCAATAGTCACCTTGCATGTAGCAGATCCGAGTCTCTGAGAGCCTCTTCACCAGCCTTCCCATAAAGAATTCACTTCCAAAATGTTCTGCGCGAATTGACGCTCCATATTTCAGGAGACCGACTTCATAAGGAGTGAACTCCAGCCACTCTACGGCGACAGCAGACAGATCATGAAAAGGCAATAATGTGTTAACTATTGCTAAACAGAAGAGTACTAGAGAGCAGGAACAAATTGTGAGGCAGACACTGGCTAATTCATAAAATGCTATTCACCAGCTATAGCAGTACTATTGCCCTGAGAGAATATATGCCTTTTGATACAGCAATCTCCAGCAGAAAATCCCTGGTCTGAATGAAACCATAAGTGTTGTGTTTGGATAATCTTACCCAAAAGCATGTATTGCTCAGTTATAACTTGTTCCCTTTAGGGCACCAGTGACAGCGAGCTTAGCATTCACCTGGTGTCATGTACCAAGCTGCTCATATTAAAAAAACACTGTGAAAATTAATACTAGAGAAAGTAGTGATTTTCCTGCCACTGGACCCAAAAATTCAAAGTTTTCCCTTTAATTGTTCAAAATAAGACCACGTGGAACCATCATAAGAATTAGTTGCATTACAAGGTTTTTGTGACCAGGATAAATTGTGAGTTCGGCATCTTCTGTGGTATAAATATATTTTTGCTTCTGGCAACATAGAGAACTCAAATTCTAAAGACTAAATGTGTTTGGATTTTTTATTTTTAAGCGTTAGTCACTATTATGTGAAATTTTAAAGGGTTTTTTTGTGATTAGAATGAAAGGACTGTTGTATTATTAAAGCTGATTACATGCCTTTAGTCTTAGTTCAGATTAATTAAATTATAAAGTTGTTAAGAAATCTGGATCATAGCCGTTACCTCTGAATGCCTGAGCACTATAGCTGGACTTGAGGTTGATGGCCACATAGATGGGCAATGGGTTCTGACCATTATCCACAGCCTGCCGTTGGTCCGAGAGTCTATGCTCATCTTTCTGGTTTTGATTAAAAAAGGTTAATGGAATGAAGTGAAAAACAACTTGCACTTGAAATAGTATAGTGTGAATTATGAGCTTTATCCAGGTTCTCCTTCCCGTTCTCAGCTCACTGGATTGTGCAGAAATATCTGCCATGGGATATTCCAGACTTGGCAAGTATCCCATAAGCAGCAGCTACACCCTATATGGGTTATCGGATTTTGAGATATGCAGAAAGGTTGACTGTAGATTCAGCAAGGAAAAAAAACATTCCCAAGAAGAAATATGTGGCTAAGTGAAAGGTAAGGTACTTTCCTTGGCTGGATCTCAGGGAAAAGAGTTTATCATATTTTAATATATTTTGCAAGTATATTCATATGCAAGAATATATTCTACTGCACATGACAAATTAAAACTTCCTTGTATAAACATAAACCAGAAGGAAACTACTTAAGTTATACTATTTTTAAAGTACCAAAAATTCTATCACTCTTTCTTAAAACTTGATAACATATTTACAGCATGGTCTTTCCCGCTATTTGAATCATCTCCATATGCAGTCTATAACTAAGTCACTTTATAAATGCATATATTCATTTATGATAGTGAAGTAAATTATTTCAAATTTTTAAGTGCCTCTTCTAGTCAGAATATTTCATGTCCAAAGTGATTAGTTTACATTTCAAAATATTTTTTTTCTCAGGATTTTTCTTTGTTTAAGAAGAAAGAACCCCTTTGATTGCAAAGCCACGGCTCCTTCAGTTCAAGGTCAACCTCACTTTAAAGCAAGAGTAGTGTTTTAATAATGGATCTGAATATACAGAATTTAATCAACCACTAAACTAATCATTTGCATTAATAGTACTGAATGGCATCCCAGGTTTTATTTTCTTCTCCTTTATAGCTATAGAAGTTCATCAGGTTTCTGGAAAAAAGGAGTAATACCTTATCATGTAGCATGGATTCAATGACAAGCCCCCAAAGGTCTATGAAAGAAGTGTTATGTCCTTCTTTAGTCCTCTCCATCAGGTCATTGTAATAGTACTTAAGACAATCCAAAGAAAAACAGCAGATCTTGGATTTGGTTACTTGCTTGCGAGCTTCCTTGATTGCGTCCTCCAGATATTTTTGTGACCAATTAGCATCTTCATATAAGTTTGCCATTGTCCTGAAGAAACATTAAAGAAAATAATGAAAGAGAGCTAATGCTGTGGTTTGGCTTCAGAGAACTTTTGTGCAACCTGTTTGCCTGTTTCTCAATTCATATGAGGTTCACAACTGAAAATTAAACATACCTGAAATACTCTCATTTCAAGAGCAAACAAAACCTCCAAGCTTTCCTGGTTTTGATGATAAAAGTTTATGTGGGCTCAGAAATGATCTGAGAAATTCAAGGGAGAAAAAAAAATCCTCCCAAGACTATTAAATACAAAGACTCCACAAGTCCTCAGAAAATCCATTTCTTGGAAGGTGGGAAGTATTCTAGGGAGCAGTCACTACTAGTTGCTCTAGTCTCATGTTTGTTGCCAGTATCTGCTACTGGCTCCTACCAGCGAGAGAACTGGGCAGTTCTTGGGTCTTGGGCATGTCCTGGTACAACCATTCTTTCTTGTCTCCTTGAAATCATAGCACAAACAGGTACGCTCAGATCTCCACATACATACAGAGAACGTAAAAGAATTTCGGCAAATACTTAGACAAACCTGCCATTAAGGTTTGGACTTACATAAAGGACAGACACACAATTCAGTGCAAAAAAACTGTCTCCACTTCCAACCAGGTGTATAGGAGTGGAGCTACCTGGAACCCACATGATTAAATACTTAAGTTATTTTAAATATGACATCATGTGCTGTATGCCCACTGGGAGAAGAGAGCACTTTATAATGAGCAACCATAGCTGCAGTCTCTCTGAGGTCAGTAACTTGGCATCATTTGTTGGACTGCAACAGTATTAATTCCACTAGCCCCAAATACACCTTTTACCAGAGGGAGATGCACTCTAAATCCAAAATGGAAGTGAGAATAACCAGCAAGTGGCAGGCATAAATTCTTCTTCCCATCTTTCTTCAATTTCCAGTCTAAAGACAAATTCGTTGCATTCAGTCTAAGGTATAATTGATAAAATATGAAAAGGTAATAGAGCATTTACATGAAAATATCAGGCATAGACTGTGTCAGTGTAGTAACAAAAGCAGCTGATGAACGTGACGATTGATCTCTTATTCAGTATGTTTTGTTTCTTTGCTCTAGGTGGACACAGAGGAGATTGTGGGGAAAATGCTTTTGATTTACTAAGTGCCATATAAGCTGATGGTGCTGTACAAATAGTCAACAGTATTAAGCAAAGAGTGCAAACATAAACCTTGTTTGGGTCATTCTCACCATGTGGTACCCGATAAACCACCGATGTAGGAGATGCAGTCTAAGAGATTGAGTTTCTGGAGGCCCAGCAGGCTGCCATACATCGCTGTCAGCGATCTCGTCCCTCCCCCGGTCGTTGTGATGGCCACCACCGGCACCTGTTCAACACAGCAAGGCAGGAGCGAAAGCCATGCATGTGTTAGAGACAAGCAATCCTTCTTGCTACAGAAATCAGATAACAGGTCACAGGCATTGATACAAGCAATGATGTTACTTCATGCAAAAAGGATATAATTGTTGCAAAAGGCTTCTGTTGCCACCACCTGTCTGATGGGAGAGGGAAGGCTTATGTCTTACCCACTCAGATCGAGTGGGCGGGAGGCTGTTTACTTAATATGTAATTGGAAATCAACCTCATCACCCTGGAATTCTTCTCAAAGTGTATTATTAGAATCTGTCATAGAAAATACAGGATTTACCATGCTGGAGCAGATTAGCGATCCGTGATTCTGCCTCTAACAATGACCAGTGTCTCAGAAGAACACACAGCACCCTGTAATCAGCCGGACCACACAACAGCCGAAGCYTTCCTGGCCTCAGACTGCTAATTACTTTATGTCCTGAAGCACAATCATCGATAGGGCTTCCCCCCCTCCAAGGTCCAAGTGTAATTGCAGAGACAGACTATTCTTCTCTTAATCTTTTCCTGATCTAGTACACCCTTTGCCTTTGTTAGCATCTTGAGTTGTGTGGATGCTTACATGCCCTGTGGAAAATGTCTATTTGTACCTTTTAAGTATTAGCTTCTAATTTCATCAAGCAATCTGCTGTTCTAAGGTCAATGAATAGAGCTTGAAGAAAATATTTCTCCCATTCTATGAAATNAAAAAAAAAAAAAAAAAAAAAAAAAAAAAAAAAAAGAAAAAGATGTTCTTTCTTCCCACTCTAAACTCAATAACAGCTTAAAATCTGGGAAATTTTATAAAATAATAATGAGGAAAAACCTGATCATCTTAACTAAAATCAGAATAATTTCAAAAAGTTATATTTTGGTTTTTACATTTTCTAACGTTTTTCATTATGAATTAAAATTTTAATGATTTTTTTTTTTCAGTTCAAAATGTAAGTCAGTTAACAAGGTAGAGGGGATTTTTTCCACAATTTTGAAGTTAAATACATGAATAGGAGAGCCAGAGTAATTAGACCTTTTCAAAAAACAGCTTTGGTCTTACCACCTCAACCACTTTTCTATGTGTCAGGAAACTCTTAGACAGCTATGTAAAAATGTTCATTCCAGCTTTCTCGAAAACTTTATTTCCTATATTATTCTCTGCTCTGAAATCCAAAATATGATTTTTTTAAATCTGTACCCTCTCCACAGCACTATTTTTTTTAATTGTCAGCTAAAGAGGATTCTTGTTGTTGGTATGTTTGTACTTTTCTGATTTTCAACAACCCAGCTAGGCAGAAGCAGTTACAAAACTTATGACTGAATTATGGAGGCAGGAGCAGGGGCTACAGTGATAAAGCTACACTTTTAATCAGCTATTTCATCTATACAACTCAATGATGCTGTAAGGATTCACTCTTCTTTTCCAGCTTGACGGTTTTATTCTAGTAGTCAATTTTCCCAAAAATACTCCTTTTCTGCTGCAGAAACCACCCAAAGTATTTTTATTCAGACGTCTGTGTGAAAATTTTTGCTTCCTCCCCTCAAAATCCTTTACAAATGCCATGACCACCACCTTGCCTCTGTTACTGAGCTAAGGCACACTATTTCCCAGGCAGCATCTCCCAGCTGTTCCATGTCTGCCCACTACAAATTTTCCTCCTGAGACCTATGAGCAATATCAAGAATAAACAGGAATAGGTTCAACTGAGGAGCTGTTGAGAAGTTTTGGGGGCTGCAAAGGCATTATCCTGCCTTCCCCACTCTGCTGCATGAACCAGCTACTGCTTCTCTTGCTCATCTCTTGACCTAGGTGGCCAGGCCTGTCCCAGAACAGCAGGATTAATTAAGCTGGTTTTTTATTTGTGGTTTCAGTTTGTGAGCCAAGCCCCGATCCCCAGAGAGGAGTTGCTACCAGGGACTGTATTGGCTTGCCTCGTGCTCTTTCAGATCCTCCTCCAAATGAAGAATCTTTTTCAGAGCAGCAGCAACATATTTCTTCCTTTTCCGCAGGAAGTCCTGCTCTTCCATGCACAGGCTAAACCCCAAGCGCACATCCAGGTTTCCTGAGCTGGAATAGATAATGGGACAAATCAATGCATGTGTCATTTATAGCTGATTTCAAGACCTGTAGGGCAGGTAGTCAGTAAACTCCACAAATCATCTGTAAGACAAGCTATTTCCAAGTCTGCGTATTGATCAAGGAACAGAAGAAAAAGGAGCATTTCTATTGCCAGCAAGGAGTAGTAGTGAGAATAAAGCGGAGTTTCCAAGGTGCTTTAGACTTCTTGTGAACACAGGCACAAAGACAAGACACACAAGCCGGGGAAAGATCACCAAAAGGGGTAATTTCAGGAGTAATTTTTTCTGTATCCATTCCTTTTTGTCACCGTGACATCCTGGAAAACTCAAGTGATGCCACCACCTGTTCTCAGGTTTTGACAGCTCACTAACAGTATTTAAAGTGAAGGTCCTAATGAGCTGTGTGTTGGACCTTGAACTGCAGAGCAAGTCCTGCAGCATCACGCCCTGGCTCAGCCTCTGTCCCGTGAAATCCAGCCCTTCACCTGTGTGCCGAACAGATTTCTAGATAAGAATTTGCAAGCTTCATCCTGCAAATATATAAGAATATCCATAATTTTTTCCACATGGGCAACCACATTGAATTTTCTCCCCTGAGAAATGTGAAGCACAAGCCAAAAAATTTGCAGGAAAAAAGGTACAAAACCAATCAATGGCAGCTAATGTTTTGTGCCTTCAACAACACAAATACACTTGTTACTGAGAAGAGCACTCAATATTGACCAACTCTTCTGGGTCACATCACCCTCTGGTGGCTGCAAACTCTATCCTGAACATTACTTTCACCAATATTTCACAAACTTGAATGTTTCAAGGGTTAATGTTAGTAACCTCTGTTCTCCAGCAAATTTGGTATATCACAGTGTAATTTTGAAAACAGAATAAGGTCAATTGATTGACCTTATAAAAACAAACAACTTTTTTAGCAGTAGATTAAAATTTCTCTTGCTCTCTCTATAAATCTGTATCTGTTAGATCTACATTTCAATATATTTTGTTATGGGCCAAGATTGAGCAGGTAGCTCTTCTCCCTATGCTCTGAATTTCACCTACACAAACTGCTCCCATGCTCTGAAAATCCACCTTGCTTCCCTTCTGTATATCACCCGATAGTAAGGATGCTGTGAACCATATGAAGTTCTCAGCTGTACCATAAAACCTCATTGTCTTCAATTTTACCTATCACTGGTGCAATTCTGTCCCTGCGAGTGGGCCGGCAGAGGTGCAGCTGGTCAGGTCTCAGCTCCCATTCTGCTCAGTGAAGCAGGAGAAGGGGCAGAAGCCAGGCTGCCCTATGTTTGTTTTGGTGACTTTGCCAAGTTAAAGAGGAATAGGGTTTATTTCGGTCATTACGCAGATCTGACTATTGGCATAAATGGGCAAAAAAATTAATATGTGAGTAGTGCAGTTTTACTCACGTCTAAGAATAGTAGTCATAAAATAGGCAATTTACTCTGAAGAAACCTACCAAGGCTCATAAACTCATATTGAACTGCGTGATCCTGTAACTGCAGCAGACTTGCACTTACCTCAGGCACCACGTGAGTACAGGACAAAGCACTCACGTGGCATGTGCTCATCTCTCCACCTATCAGAAAAAAACCTAGATAACTAGTTTACAGTAATCCTGGATGATAGGACAAAAAGAGGCTATCTTACCATTTTCTTGCTGTCAAGCACAAGTGAAAAGAACAATCCTAGAAATCCAGAAAATAAAGCTAATTACCACCAAATTTTAAAACATTTCTTTCCTTCAAGCTCAGGCAATGCTCATTCAGTAAGAGAGGAGGTTCTCAAATAATAATTCATATGGCTAAGGATGTTATTTTGGTACAATTAACCAAAGTCTCATTCCCTGCTCAGGGATCAAATTCTTTCTTATCTAACAAGCCTGCCTGTCTGGGGCAATTAGTGTGCCACGAGCTTGCATGTTACACCAGCTCACAGTGTGCCCACTTAGAAGGAGCAACAAGAATGAGGCAAGTTACCTTATTAAAAAGAAAAAGAAAAAAATTACATACAAAAGCACTCTCAACATCAATATTTAGACAAGATCTGAATTAAGCTCGTATCTGGATTTTTTTTTTTTTTAATTACTAGCCATTCTGGAATTACCCCAATACCCAAAAAGAAATTTTGGAATGCATGTGCATGTGACTGTCATTTTTATTCCTTGAAACCACTTAATTCTAATTTGGGGATGCAGGTTTGCAATGATTTTTGTATTATTATAATTATTGTTAACATCATCTTCCTTGAAAGTGAATATGACAGTCTTAATTTTTTTTAACATTTTCAATGAATAGCTGTACAATTTTACACAGTGATTTTGTTCACGTACTAACTTTATTTCTAGCAGGGCAATATTAAGCACATCTTGAAAATATTTATTTCAAAAGGTTCCCAGCACTCACCTCTTCTACTATTATTTCCTTCTGCAAAGGGAGTGAATTCAGAGGGAAAGAAAGGACCCCGGATTTCTCTGTTTCATTTTTCTCTGCCAGCTGAAACAACATAAAAAGTGGTAGGGATGCGCACATGAAAGGTTTGTCATCTCTAGAACTTCTCCTACTAAGAGGGCTAGTTCAGTTACTGGTTACATTAATTTCTTCTCCTAATTTCATTGAGATTATTGATAGCATACAGAAGGGGAACGTACCTCTTCTGGTAATATGATATCCAGTCTTGTCTGGTCATTTATGATGCAGTGAAATACGATGATCCTAAGGCTGGGGTTAGAGTCCAGCGAAATCTTCTGGCTTCCTTCATGGGATCCTTTCACTGTAAATGTAAGCTCCTGATCTGAACATAGAGGCAGGGAACAAAGAGAATTTTAACTATTCCAAGCACCCACACATAACTAATAAATAAAATCCTCTTCTACTCTGCACACTTTTTGTCTGATTTTCCTTACACCACGATGATTAAGTAGATTTTGGGTGGCTGAAACAGGTCAAAAACGGATATAAAACATCTTGGTGGATCTGTATAAATCATTAATATACAGAAATCATATGTTTTTGAAATACTCTCGCGTGCTATTTGGTAGGTGTTTTCCATGAATAAATAAAACCAAGATTTAGATTTAAAGGAGTGTCAGTTTAAAGGCATTTTGGATTATTCACATTGAATAAGAGAGTCATGTATTTGATGTCAGCCTACTCTGGTTCATCATGTATATTTTATTGTATGTTGTGTCTGCTACAATAGTCAAATGATTCAAACCCAAAAATCAAGCAGACTGCTTGAGATGTTCCCTCATGTCACCAAAACTGAAACAACCTGTCAACCCAAAGGCTGTGTTCCTTGTATGGAAAAGCCTTTATGTTTACAGAGAGACTGTATGCTGTTCTCTTGCAAGATCAGGGCCAAGAGGCATATAATTTTAGGTCACTGACCTTTCCTCCCCATGTTACATTTCAGTCTGAAACTTTCTATAATGCAACTCAGCCATTGCTACCATTTTATTCATAAAGGTCAATTTTCCATTCATGAATTATCTCGAAACAGCCATGATTTTTTGAGATTTGCCCCATGAGCAGCTTTACACAAGCTACTGTTTATTTGAACAAACTTAAAGGCTAGTGAAGAGTCCTGCTATATTTATTACAGCTACATTTTACAGGCAAAGACCTGATTTGGTGGTGGTTTGCATTTTGTGCACTCTGAATGTGCAGAAACTTTGTACATACTCAAACCCAAATTAAACATACAGGATAAGATTTCTACATATTAATTTAATTATAATTTTAAAAGAAGATCCAATTTAGTTAAAAATTTTCATTTTGAACAAGAAATAAACAAAGAGAACTAATACAATTTTTTCCAAGTTTTTAATTCTAGTATGTATGGCTCTATTTTTGCATCAATTTAAGATTTGCCTCAGAACTAAATACTTGGCTAACTTGAATTGTGACAGATACAATCTTTGTGCAAGGTGGGGCATGGCGAAACTAAGTACTATGTGACACAGCTACAGTAACATGCACAACAGACTATTAATTTTTCAACATCTGTTATAACGACTGAATCACAACACAAAAACAATAGGTTAATGAAGCAATAACCTCACTTGTGGATTGCTGCTGCAGCTTCCCCGTATCCACTCTAACCTCCAAACAGGAAACCTCGCGTGCCTGTAGCAAGAGAGGATAAACGACGATTGAGAGAAGTGCAAATGTCATTGCAAGTGATTCATACTGTTCTCAACCAACCCCTCTAGTTGATCAATGAGCAACACAATTATCATCTATTACTACGTCTTCAGATAACATGAGGGCAATAGTGACATGGTATTTTTTCTAAGTTTKAAAGTAAAGAGGAACAACTGATGAGCTGCTTGAACTTGGAGAGACAGTTAAGTAAAGAAGATGAGACCTATTCAAAATAATAGGTGTATTGAGATATGGGACTCTTCTTATGAGGGTTTTATCACTTTCTTCATTAACTGCTGATAGTTCTGGGTGTAATGTGGGAATAATGGGTAGGAAATTCAAGTTTATAGAAGAAAGTAGGTGGCACATGCATGCTGACAGCAGCCTCACAGCATGCCTTTGCAGAAGGTGGCACCACACTGGACTGATGGGAAAACAGTGATCCTTAGTGCCAACAACAGATCCTTTTTCTCAGTAGGACAGTGTGGCTGATAGTAGTAGCTTTGGGACACAGCTCAAAGTTTCCAGAGTTAAAAATATGAACACTTGTTATGCAGGCACAGGAAAGACTATAAGAAATATACATTACCACGAGTACTCCATTAGTAATGATGCCATCAGGATAGTCCAGACTGAAAAATAAAATGGAAAATATAATGTCATGGGTGGGACAACTCAGATAAATATTTAAGTCTATGAGTTAACACATTACTCATTTTCCCCTCATCAACTTTGACATTTCTGACTTTAACATTCTCACTCAAAAATACTTTAAAGCTTTTATCAAGCATAGCTCTAGATGACGAGCTGAGTTGCAAGTTTTTCCATCCACCCATGATAGGATATGAAGCTGGGCTGCTACTCCTGTGGTTTTTCATACTTTCTTTAGTAAACTGTGTAATGAATTCTGATATGTGACATACTGAGTTTGAGGAGAGCTGGAGGCTGTTACATCCATCTTGATTGTTTTGATCATTACACAGTTTGACCCAAGGTTTTGTACTTGAAAAACTAATACACTTGTCTAGATTTCCACAATTTTCCAAAAATTACTATAATGGTGGAAGAAATTGTACTCACTTCTATAAAGTGATTTGCAAAACACCCATGAGATTTTAATATATCACTATATGTGCAGATGTGTTTCCACTTATCCATCTAGGGGCAGAAGTGGGCTCATATACTGCAGACGCCAATTTTTATATGCTTAAATATTTTTCCCTCAGAAAAACCAGGCAATGTCTCATTAAGGATATCTTACAATTTACCATTTTATTAAATTGCAGATGTAAATTCATACAGTATCTCAATAACCCAGATCAGTCCAAAGGGAATACATACATAAAATTATAAGGATTGAGCACCAGCTCCTCAACCTGCTGCAGACAGTATGAGCTGTTTATTCAGGCTTTACAAGCTATGGATTATACATTCTGTAGTCTCACATAGTTATATAGTTGAGATATGTATTTCATCTCAGCTGAAACCAGGCAATATGCTTCCTTTAAAATCATATTAATGACATTGTTGTTATCCATTTTAAGAGAAGGTTTATCACAACTATTAGATTTCAGTATAAACACACATGAAAATAGCTTTGTAAAAATTCCCATGACAAAGAATTCTCCCAAAATTTCAAAGCTCATAAACAGTTTAAAGTTTCATTTCCAATTCAGTATTTTCCTTTAAGAGAAAAATATGAATTAGCTAAATACAGTGCAGAACACTCAGGAAAAACTTTCCAG
>JAYKAV010000092.1:13230-57947 GCA_035582835.1 Phoebastria nigripes | reverse complement strand
TTTTTTTTTTTTTTTTTTTTTTTTTTTTTTTTTTTAACCTGGTGATCCATACACCTGTTTTAAGAAAAGCAAAGGCACTCACCTTTCTCTGAAGCTTTGGAGATCTGCTGTGGCTAGAAACACAGCTGAGCTGGGTGCAGAAGAGCTCTTACTATTCAGGTTGGCAGGGACCTTTGAATATTTTGCCTATCTTTGGAGCACTGAATAATGTCCATTTCTCAGGATGAGCTGGTAATTGCCCTAACAACCAACCTGCTATTAGACAGCCCTTGTTACACATACTAACACTCCTGTCCTCTCCTCTATCACAGTTTGTGATTTGTGGCCTTTTTTAATGCAGACCTCAGTTTTGCTATGAGAATTGGGAGCATATTATGGYCTGTGGCAGGGGAAGCCAGGAACAGAGACCCTGGGCATCTTTCTCCACTAAATGTCTATTGAAGGGGTGCCTAAGACTGCAGTGGATTCTGTGACCCCAGGGATCACTTCCCAACACCTGGTACGCATCAAACTGCCGCCTTCTCCTTTTTAGATCATGCCTGGCTTATAATGAAATGGGCAATATTGTATGGGAAGTTACAGTCACACAGATTCTCATATTACAGTTCTGAGTAGACTACTGTGCTCCATTTAACCAGAGAATCTGGATTTTTTGATATCTATGCATAAAATCTTAATTCTTTCATGTCAGATCCAGCTTCCCTTTCTTTTAGTAGCTTCCACATAGTGCAGGCTACTTTTCTGAGCTTTCTGACAACCCCAGATAAGCATGGGGGGTGGTACTATTTCAATAAAGAAAACTGTATTCACCTCAAAGATTCTGTGGCTGTCATCTTTCTCAACTTAAAACTTTTGCCTTCAGTGCTCCTTGAGGACCTGTGACTTCCTGCCATAAACACAAATACGAACAGTACATTTGGCCCCCGATGGACAGAGACTCAGCCTACTCTGAGTTTCCTCAGCAGTGCCCAAACCAAATGGCTAGCATGATCTGCTGGTCCCCCCATACATGGGGGAAATTTCTCAGAATAACACAGTAGAACTACAGAAAGAAAAAAAGACTTTTATTTCCTAAAAATCATGCTTTTGCCATATTTCAATAATTAATATTTAACTTTTATACAACTTTTTGTACACCTATTTACATTTTTTTGTGTTAAGTGGGCTTTGTTTTAAACATCGTCTTTCACATTTGAAAAAAAAGAAAAGGGAGGGGCGGTTGAGATGAAAGGTTGTGTAAGAGTGGTCCTTCATTCTTCTAAGAGTTGTTTGAGATGCACCTCCTCAACTTGGGACATCTGAAAGATAGAAGGAGGCCAAAAAGAAGATCAGCAGACCCAGCAAATACCCTGGGGCCCTCAGACCTCTCCTTGGAAACTCGAAGTACCTTTTAGTTCATCAGAAGTCTCTTTGTGGCCCCTCAATATCAGGTGTGGGCTTCACTAGAAGTCGGAGGGGAGGGGGATGTTGAGCGAGCGAAGCCACCTAGTCCAGCGGGACCCCGTCCCTGTAGCAACTCGTAGAGGCTCATGCTGATGCTGGACCCTACCAGTGGAAATACAAGGGAG
The DNA here is from genome assembly GCA_035582835.1 of Phoebastria nigripes. NCBI lineage: Eukaryota > Metazoa > Chordata > Aves > Procellariiformes > Diomedeidae > Phoebastria > Phoebastria nigripes. The sequence goes on along the minus strand of JAYKAV010000092.1, from coordinate 56,379 downwards.
AAAGCCCACATTACCGTTGATAATCGCCAGAAAATAACACAAAAAGCACTAAAGTATGCAAATCAGCACCCTGTGTACAACGACCTTACCTTTTCTGTCACTGCTGCTCGAGGGCAGCAGCTCTCACGCCAGCTGGGCTCGTGTTATGGGCCCATAAAACATTGGGCGGGCATTTGCAATCCCTTGGCTCGGTTGCTGGTGAAAAGGCACTTGGAGGAAGGAGCATGCCTTCCTCTCTGTGTCGTTAGGATCAAACGTTTGGCTCTCAGTGCCTGCCATGGGTAGTGGCAGCAGAGAGGTGAGCGTTTGCAGGTACTGCAGGAGTGGCATAAGAGTGAGGCAAAACTAGAGAGGGTATTCGTCTTGCAGTTGTGGAAACCAAGCTACCAAAATGAAGGTTTTCTTCCATTTTCAATAAAAGATAATGGGAATGAATGCGGGAATCAATTTCATACAGCCCACCAGTGTATCATGAGGGAATTTTTGCGATGGTCTTTGGTAAAAGTAACACAAAACACAATTTTTGCAGTGAGGTCAATAGGCAAACAAAAATAGGAGTGGTAAAGTCACTATTGTAGGTGCGACCCAGGAAACTTTCTTGGCCTGGGGTTACACTTCATGTGTGATATTATTCATCTGAAATGCTGGAAAGAAAGAACAGGCTAATATAGTAAATCTTGCAATTGGTAAAGTCTGGAATGAAGATGGGGAAGGAATGAAAAACTACTTCAGATAAATAGTGTCAGACAAAATGTGCTGGTGGGAATAATTATTAATTTCAGAGATAAACTGCCATATTTACCAAAAAAAGTATGTTTTCATTGTTTCCATCACAATACCAGATTTGTAGAAACTGTCCCACATGGTTAGCTGTACTTCTTGTTAGCACTACGGTTGGCTCTCCCCCTCTGAAAATTATCTCTAATTTCTGTCAACCCTTCCCCCAACCAGCAATGCCAAAAACCCTTGCCAAAACCTGCTGAGCTTGTTCAACACAGGAGAGCTTGGTTTGGTCCATAGCTTTCTGGTGACCCATCTCAGCTGCTTCAGTTCGGTCTTTCAGACCTTTCCAGGGCTCTTTCTGTTTATCACAGGTAATGCGATCCATTGTCTCCAATTTTAGTACGCAAACCCTTTTGTTAATTACTCCTGATACCACACTTTTCTAAGTTGAAGGGAAAAAAAACCCTCTCAATATCCTACCAAGATCACGATACTTAATCAGTTCAGATGTCCTTACACCTTTATTCCAGGCTCGACTGATGGGCAGAACAGTATTGACCACCACGCATATGCAAGAAATGCAAATGAGGGATAGTAGGGGAAATGTTTATCCGCCTTCTGACAAGAAGTCCATTTTCCCAGAGAAGTGTCTTCCCTTTTCTCAGGCCTGCTGGGACCTCACAGGGAGATTCCCTCCCTAACTGACTTATGATGCAGCAATTTCTTCCCTTTGCATACGGAGTTCTTCAGGCCACAACTATTACATTGGTCACCCAGGTACCACACTATGAATGAAAACAGTGGATCAGATGTCTTCTCGCTGTAGCAACTAAGCCATGACTGTGATTCTTTTTAAAATCTCTTCCTTGGCATTGCCCAGGTTCCTTTTTTTATTTGTACAGTCCCAACTATCTTTTTCCAACCAGTAGAATTCCTACTCAGACAGCACCTGTGGAAATTGCTAAATTTCTGACTTTATCTATTGAACATGTCTCCAGGAAAAGGCAACTGGCTGCAAGGTCCAGGAGAAGAGTTCGACACAGAGCCGGTGCGCACATGCTCTGAGACGAATTCCAGCCTCCATCCCCATATGCAAACCCACTCGTACACAACATCCAAGGCAGACAACCTGCCTGATCTCCCTCATCAAAAGACAGGATTATCTAGAGTATGATTCTACGTACCAACTCCACAAGCCATCCTCTAACTTGCAGAGGAAGGAAGACTGTAGACAGGCCATTTGGCATGTCTACCGGAGCCCCCTTCCCCATTGCTGTTACCGATTTCATGACACTCCTAAGCTGTGATAGGCACCATTTGTCTTGCTGTTGCTGGGCCTTCTGCCAGGTTTGGTGCTCAGTAAACAACAAACAATCTGCCCTAGTGGGTTTCCGTAAGTTGTAATAGGAGATTCTGGGACTGCTTTATCTCTGATGGCTTTTTCGCTTGTGAACGCTGGGAGATCTTTCCTTCTCCATTCATAACACTGAGCTACTGCCCTTTCTCCAGCAAGTCCCAATTTCCCCTTTTGTCAGGAATAAACACGTTATTCAAACTCTCCACCAACATACTTTCCTGCTAGGCCTCCTGAAGTGCCCCGAATGCCTTGAGAAGGTCCCAGCAGTACCATCCCTTCTCTAAGGTTGTTTTAACAACACTTTCAGTCCAATAACATGGATCAAAGTGGTAACAGAAATCCTTTCAAGTAACTTCCTCAGAGACATGAAGCATATTATGGAGACAGACTAGAATACCCATGATCCTGCATCATACTCCCTCTCCCGTTAGAGCAACAGGCTCCCAGATTTCTCCACAGCATGAATTACCTTAGGCAAACACGTCCCCTAAACAGTCAAACTCCACCAACAACTTCGAAGCCTACCAAGTGAAGCTAGCGTTACTCCTCCAGTTTTCCCGGTTCCTCAGTCCTCAACCTCCCACAGTGATCTTTGCTCCTTTCTTTATGCAGAATATTTAGTTCCGCTCCCTGCTGGAACTGATAATCAAGTCTACAACAGCTCCCCACGTGTAGCCAGATGAGCTAAATAGATCATCTTACAGGAGAGCATTTTATAATGCTGTGCATTTGAAAAGCTATATTCCCCAAGAAGGGGCAACATAAGACATTTAGGCTTGGCATTTCTTCTTCTTCTAAGGGTCAAAACTTCCTCAATATTGTAATTGTCCTCATAGTTCCTCGTGTATTGATCCAACGACAAAGAGAACAGGAGGAAGTTGGTGCCCAGGAAGCAGCAAACAGGGCAAAAATGACATTTTCAGATATTTAAAATCTAAAAATATGTATTGTGAAATTCCAATTTACTAGACTTGAATGAAAACATCTAGATATTGCTTTCAGAGACTGTAGGTTTAAGAAGCACTGTCAGATATGAACCAGCTTTCCAGACTATTTTTATACTGAATACAACAGTTTATATAGAATTTAGGACTCTACTCACGTGTTCTGCAATGTGAACTCCACCTCCAGCTCCTCACGTGTCTGAAGAGAGAGGAAAAAGAAAGAAAGGTATATTACTTATTTTTCTTCATAGCTTTCATCATATCAGTTACATATAATTTGTAAAATAGCACTTAAGAAAATTCCCAGAACATAAGAATAAGTTGAAAANAAAAAAAAAAAAAAAAAACCAAACGTGGTGCCAACTGAAGATATTGAATTTTAAGGTACTGAAAAAGCAGTTGCTAAAACTAGTTTTTTGAAATCTAAATGCCATATGAGCATGCAGAAGTAGGAACTGCTATTCTGCTAAAACAGCCATTTTTCAGATTTTAATTCCCAAAACAAAAAGAATCAGCTGCTTTAATATTATTACAGTTTAAAGTAGCTGAAAATTCAGAACTCATACCAAGAACCAACAAACATGCCAGAAATATTCAGAATTAAGGCACCAAGTAATTAGTTCTAGCTGGTTCCATCCTAGATTTTTAGCATAGAGATTTGTTCTTAACAAAAACTAGCATGGAGCACTCATACAGGGATTTTAAGTCTTTCTTATAATAGCAGCAAAATGCAGTTTAAGTAGATTTTTCCTATAATGAAACTCTGTAAAAAGATATCTTTAGATGGAAGGAAAGAATTTGCTTTTGTTCTCACCAATTCCATTGCTCACCTGTGGATTCAGCTGAAACTTCACTCGAACAGTACGTCCTACAGTGAGTTTATCTATGTCAAAGAGAACTGTGCAGAGTTCGTCATCCCTGGTGATCGTGTCTTCATCACAGACCTTTAGCTCCAGCACATTCTGCAAAAAGAGGTTAAGAATATCATGGAGTTATTTCTACATTTAAGAGCTCCATAAGGCAGGAAAATCTCAAGACGAGGTTTTCCTCCCTCCCCCCTCCAGTTTTAGGGGAAGAAGGAAAAAGGAGAAAGAAACAGAAAAGGGAAAGATATTTGGGAATATTAGACTTCACATTACTGATAACTGTACATACACAAAGAAGCAGGCTTGTCTGCCTGGGGGAATGAAACAAGACAGGCAGGTCATGCAGAACATTCATGAATTTGTGATAAATAACTGTATTAAATGTTTCTGCATTTATTTTATGGCCTTTGGCTCTAAGTGTATAAAACAGGCACAGGTACATAAAGAACGTTTAAAGTATTTCCTTTCCACCATACCTAGAACTAACTGATCTTACTGTTATTTTTATGTGATCTTTATCTTGGGTTTCACTTGTATATGTCAAGATCTGGAATAGGATAGTAAGGCCATATTCTGCAGGGCATTTAATTGCTTCTCACTGCTTCAGTATAGTTGATGTTTAAGTAACAAATAGCTGGAACAGAACAATACCAAGGAAGATGTAAGCAACAGAGTTTTTTCTGAGGAATTTTTAACACCTCCAGTGTTTGGAAACTAGCTATATACTTATTGGTTTATTGTAGTTTTGCATAATCTACTGATTATCTGCAGACAGCAAATGGTGAAAACCATTTATTTTCACTACCTTGACTCGGCGGTCGATCTTATAGCAGAAAGCTTCATTCCAGACGGGGTTTTTGCTGTTCCTGATGGTTCTGGTCCGAACTTTCTCGGTTGAGGCAGTAGGCAGCCACAGTGTCACGTAACAATCTGAAAGGGTGACTGTATAACGAGAAGATGAGCAGAGTGATAACGTATCCAGAGAAAGAATTACTGCACTGTGCACGTTTAATCCTAATAAGACAAAGATAACACAGTAGGGGATTTCTTCCTAAAATATACAGGGTGAGGAGTAAATAATACAATGAAGCACTCGGAGGAAAAGAGAAACATCCTCACACATTTGCCATGCTCATTCCCAATATAAAGTTTTATTTGAAATAGCACTGTACTCCACATGCTGCACAAGCACACCTATCCATGTTGCATTTAGCTTTATACTCGCGACTATCCAAATGACTGGGGCAGGGTAACATTGCCAAAATATGAGAATATCTACCAGTATATGCCCTCTGCCACACACACTCACATCAGCTCTAGGATGGTTCCTCTGTCGCTCAGGCAACACACCTCACAACCTTCGATCTGGGCTGCAGAGAGACTTGTTTTCTAGCATTTCCTCCCCAGATTTGGTACCTTAACTAGTTGAAAGCTTTTATAAAAGTGCTGGCTTAAATGAAGAACGAAAGATTTTTTGCCAAGAAGTAAAGTGTTCCCCCACCAAAGCTGAAAAGTTTGATTTCCTTATCACAAATCAGAATGTGCCAATTTCATATTCATTCATATATTTGATTAAATTTTTAGAAGTTCTGTCTTTCTCAGCAGGTCTTTTGGAAAACAAAATCAGTCTCAGCACCAGCGTTAAGTTACAATTCATCCTATTCCTTCCTACCACTCTATCTGCAGACTAGAACAATCTTGCCATCACCCAAGTCTGGGGAAGGAAGCCGTAAGTGCCACCAAAGACATCAGCTCCTTACATATTCTGACCCCCCATGTTTGGAGGGAGAACCGCCAGGGAGTGAGACTTGCAAAAGCTTGACACAGGCACCGATGGCCTTTCTCTCATACCTATAATGCAATACATATCCTCCCTATTTCACATTAGCAATGCTCAACCAGTCATCTGGTTCTTACAGCAACCTTGTGAGTCAGAAGTCGTCAAATAATTCAACCCATAGTCAATCCCTGCATCATGCTCAAAACCTGTAACAGTGTTATTACATCATATTAAGTACAATTTTCTTCATGTATTTCCTCTTCATCTTTCAGTAACAACTACAGATGTAGATTTTTCTACCAACCATATTTCTCCCAAGTTGTGCTTTTACCATGTAGTTAACCACGCTATCGCTATTAGCAAAACCTTGATAATGACTGTGGGAAGGACAGTGTTTCCAGAAAGTTCCCTTAGCCAAACCTGCTCAGAAAAGCATGACCGATCAGTTGTTCGGCAGTGGCCCAAGTGTAGGCAGATGAAAGTGTAAATAGTTAATGGTGATTAATGCTAGAGCTTCCATTTTCAAAGAGCTTGAGACACACTGATGAATTACTTCACAGTGGCAATGTAAGGATTAAGCAAATAACTACATTGAGAAATCTTGAATGACTTGCCCAAGATCCCATAATGCAGTCAGTGTCAGGGTCCAAAACACAGTCTAGATTTCCAGGCCTATACCCAAATCTATTAAAATTATCTTGCTCTGGAACAACAGTAGGGAAAAAGACTTTTAAAGCATATTTATTTTCCACTGGTAAATAGGAATGTGAGAATCAAAGACCAAGAAGAAAAATTCACCTCAGTAAATTAAGCACAAACACTTCACTAACAAGAAAATACGAAAAAATAGCATTGAAATGGGAAACACCAAGGTTTAATCAGAAAAACAGGAAAGCTAAAGTGGAGGAAACAAATGCTAACTCAGAATTGTAACAAGAAGCATACTGTTACCATTACAGATAGAAAAGGGATACTTTCCCATAGTTGAAAATACCGAGGTTTCGAGGAAAACTAACTGAAATGTTCGGATTCTCAAATGCCTTTTTAATGCCTCAGAAAAGGTAAAGCCTGCCTGACATATCCTTCCCACTACAGACAAAAAATTAAAAATTCTTTTTCCACAATAATTTGAGTTTCCTCAGAAAACAAATTTTCTGCTGAGAAAATACTCTTGCTGAAGAGTTTTCAAATCTTTCTGCCAGATACACTTTAAACAAAGCCTTGGGAAGCCCAAGTTCTGAATTCCGGGCATCTCAAGCAGGTAAAGATATGGTATTCATCTGTTCTTGAGACCAGAACACAACGAAGTAAGGCAATACGATATGGCAGACATGCCAACAGGCTTTGTGAAGAAAGACTGTACAATTCACTGTGGTAGGGAGCAACTGTGAGCAATTCATTCCTGAGAAGGACAGCCACAATGAATTGAAGCATAAGCAGGCGACTTGCTGGAGCACACAAATGCATGCGCAATTGTGCATGCAGGTTTGCAGATGCAATTGCAGTGACTGCCTGGTCAGATCACATATTTGGTTGATGCAAACCACCACTCAGGCATTTGAACATCTGGGTTTTGTTAAATAAAAAGTCAGTGCATACAACTCTAAGCCCACAAAGTGTGTTTTTCTGCACATTTTAATCTCTAAGAAACCCAGAACTTTATATCTTACAAGGTGTTCTCACTTTGTCTAATGAACCAAATCCCTTTTTCAAAATGACACAGTAAATACTACAAAGTAGTTTGATCATCTGTCATTTCTAGAGTAAAAAATATTAAGACATAAACAGAAAACAAAGCATTCAGTAAATCATAGCAGATTTTTTAAAGCTGAAAAATAAAAGGATAAATAAGCACAGTAGTATTACATTGTGGAAGATGTAGGAGTAACCCAGAATACCACAAGTGAGTGCAGTGGAGATTTGTTTCCTGATAGTAATCATTCATTCAAAAATACTGTTGTTAAGCCCAACTGCCAACCATGTTCTTCCTGCCAGAAACCACCAAATCCAACCTCAGATAAGAAGGTAGAGGTTTCCCTCTACTCTTGACCCATTACATTAGTTGAAATCTCAAAGTATATAATAGATCAACTAAAATTTGCAGCTGGTTTCCTTAGAAACTGTGATGTGCTGCACAAAATTCTGAGTGTGCCAAAAGAAATTTAATTTTGAGCGATGTTCAGCAAGATTTTGGTGAACATATTGTGGACTTTTCCTCTTTGTTTTACATCTTTCCAATTTATTCTTATGGTCTTTCAATTTGAATTTTCTTATTCTCATTGTCTTTATTTTGCCTTTTTCTTTCATGCCTTTCCAACTTCTTTACACAGATGTTTCGCTATTCAAATTCCCCCATGAAAGTGACTCAGTGGCATAAATGCATTTTGAGAGGCACCTGAACAAGCCCCAGTGGAGTCCAGGAGAGTAGGCTATTGAGGACCCACATCTGTGGAACAGCAGCTGTGAGGAAGCTCCTCAATGAATTGGAAATTTTAAAATTCAGAATTAAACCAGTCCCTCCCCTGAGTGAGTCAGTGTCACATCTGGACAGTGAACAAACTGTTCTTTCCACCTATTGCAAGTCTCATTCTTCCACTGAGGATTTTCATTTTATATTTGCTGCAACACTGGTTCAACAAGCTGATGCCCACTAGTCTGCAGAGGCAGAGAAGGTGAATCATTACAGGGCTTCCACAGTTGGGTGTCACCAGAGTCTGTAGACTTCCCTACTACAGAGGTTTCTTCTATCTTGGTCTCTTCTCACTATTAACTCTTGTTCTGTGATCTGGCTATGACTTTTTTCTCTTGTAGTCTCTATTTTAGATATCCTTTTCTCACTTCCCCTCACCATCCCTCACTTAAACTCCTTTAAAACTCTCACAGTAGTGCTCTGTTTAATTTTTTATGACTTTTAAATTGCTCTGTTCTCTAAATAAAATAAATTCTCAGACACACTGGATTTTATCCTCTCTTCTTGCATATTTATAAATTCTGCAGAAGTAATAGAATGTTTTTGGCTTGTACTTCTGTTATTTTCATAGGCTTTCCTACTACTGCTGATTTTACATTCGCATCACCAGCCCTCTCCTTTCTTCTGTCCAGAAATTCTGTGGGGAATACTCAAGTTTCTTACTCAAAAGTACAAGACTTTTCATCATTTAAAGAGCAGCCCTCTGATCAGCAGCTAAGTCTGATGTCACAAGGGTAGGAGATACATCTCATACAGTGAGGATGAAAGCAAGAGATCAAATGCATCACCTTGCTTGAGTTAGCCTCTTTACGCTTAAGAGCAGAAAACAACACTTCAGTATCACAATAAAAATAATTCTTGCAAACTTGCAGCAACATATCTTTTTACTCCTACACAATTTAAGAACAATAACATTGACCAAATATTTTCTTTACTCTAAGGAATTATAAGAAACATCCAACAATAGTAGAAGTACTCACGCAAGTCTGCCTTCCGGACATTTCTCACTCTTAGTATTTTTACAGTGAGCAAGTTGAAAGGAGATACTGGTCTCTGCAGAACAATTCAAAAAAAGAAAAAAGAAAAAAGACAACATTGAGATTAATATTATAGTCTATAGTCACAGACTACTGTAACCCTAAAGTTCTAAGGATGTAGATAAACCAAGGCTTTTAATGTTAAGCCAATATCATTTATCAAACCAACTGGAGCAGTTGGAAAAACTGTACAAATTTTTGGCACAGAACCCTTTTCAGGTCTGAAATAGGAGCAACAGATTTCAAAACCACATATGAGTTGAGAATAGGTGCTGAGAGTTTGATTTAATAAAGATCACTTCTTTCTAAGTGCTGCATTATTATCACAATAAACACCCCTACAGCACATGCATGGGTGTCCTCTCCTCTTACACACCACTGCCTGCAATAGAACAGACTGTCTCTGGGACACCAAACACTGTCACAGTAGCTGTGCAAGTAGAGCTAAGCAACCACCATGCACCAGCAAAAGCTCCTGCACCAGCACAAGCTCCCGCGCACAGCCTAAAAGACCAGAAGTGCAGCTGACAGTGACGAAATACCTCATGAAGACTCTGATCCATCTCTGATCTTCAGCCCTGATCCCCAGCATAAAGCTACAAAACTCTTTCCAGAGATCATCTTGGGAATTAACTCACAATTCCACTAGATCTCGGACACCTTGGGCTCAGAGATATAAATTCTATAATACCTCATAACTTCCATGGCTCATACTAATATGTCTTCATATTCCTCAGGCTATAAATTAACTCTTTCCCCATTCCACCTTGGAGATAACTGCTTAACATCTTTCTCTCCTCTCGCACACTAACATCTCCTCTGGTTCATTGGTACCATCTTTCCTTTTAAAACCAATGTATGTACAGGCATCATTCCTCTCAACACTTGCTTAAAATTGGTATTTAGCTTTGAGTCTACTGATTCTGTTTTAGAACAGAAACAGGTATTTTGTGCCCAAAAACTTTTCTAATCTATCTATACCAGTTTGTAAGAACAGATGTTAACTCTATCCATAAACCCTCTCACTCCTGCATTCATAGACGTACTGTACCCCAGTAAAGTTAATACAGTGTCCTAACACAAACACATGGGTTTTATTACTTTGCATCTGAAGTGCCTGTATTAATCATAAGCAGCAAAAGTAAAAACGATGTACTGATGTTACTAACAAAATGTACCTTACTACTATTTCCTTCATACATGCTATACATTTTGCCGGACCATTTGTCTTTCCAGCTGTAGCACAAGGCTTATCCTGAAATGTTTCACAATGCTTTGACAAAGTGTTAAACAACTGGGACCATGACGTGACAATGGATGCTAGCACCATGTAATGAAGCAGGTCCTTGTCCTCACCAACGAAAACCTCAGCACCTCTGAAAATGCAGCAGAGATGAAGAACAGCCTCCAAGAAACAGCCTGGGTAATCCCCAGCATATCCCCTGCCACTTCCCTTTGGGTCGGCAAGGGGCCTGAAGATGCAGAGTTGAAGGTCAGTGAGACAGGAGCAGTCACTGATATGAACACATTTGTTCTACATTATCTTAACCTGTCCAGACTCTAGCACAGGGAGCAGTTTTATGGTGCGCTGTTTTATGGTGCACACTTAGCGAGCACTTGAATTGTCAGCTGTGGGACATTTCAGCTGTCTCAAAGAGTATATCACACCTCTACCTGCTCCATTATCCCAAACATGGCCACAAAGGAGAACTTGGACAGACACATCTTGAAAGAAAAAAACTAGTTCTTTTGGAGGGGAAGAAAAAAAAAAAAATGATTACAGTCTCCAATCAAAAGCAACCAAAAGACATCATGCCCAGACTATATAGTTGAACTGCCAGAACTGCTTTTCTATATGCATTAAATAGAACTGGGTAAAACACAGAAGCACTCCTAGGTACAGGGATAAACAGCCAAGGCTTGTCCATCCTTCCCAAATCTACTGACATGTTTGCTACATTTATGCTTGGTCCCTGCTTTCCCACCCAATAAACTCTAAACGTTATTGTCCTCAGCAGTGCTATTTCAGCAGAAGAGGTGGAGCATATCTTTACCCAGGAAGGATGGGGCTTGCATCCCTTGAATATGGAAGAACGGACTTGAGCAGAAGTTCCCCATCCCAGGGAAGTGCTATAACCACTAGGCTGGACATGATTTTAAAGGAATTACCTTTGCTCAGTTCTTTGAAAACAAGCATCTAGACCTCTACTGCTCAGCTGTTACAATTTCCATTCTGGTGCATCTAACTCTCCAAACATATCGAATCAATGCTCAGTGCTTCACTCTGGGTTGTAGAGTCCATTCCCATACTAGTGACTTGGAAGTCAGACCTTATAGCTCCTAATTTTTAGGTGCCTGAATGCTTTGTCAAGTTTAGCTGTCGGCGACTTACTCAAAGTCGCACAGAAAAACTACTGAGGGGCATATCTTAAACTGGATAATCTGCTAGTAATAGGTAATGACTTCCACATCTTTCCCTTTAATGTGATGATGACCATATCGCAGGCTGGCTAAGTTCTGAGGCCAGAAGTCTCTGAGGTCGGTTATTACTCACACTTCGACTTTCAGCTTCTGTATTTATTTTGTCTGAGACATGATTGTTACCTCATAAACCGGAAACACAAGCCAGGTATTTTAATAATCACTGTTGAAACTACTTAAATACATGAGATTGCAAACACAGGACTTGGTCACATTATCCTACGTCAGATAAAAATTCAATTAAGTCCTGTGGCACACTTGTGCAATCCTTACATATCTACTCCCAGGGAAGTCAATGGGACTGTTCATATACGCTAGTGCTCATTCCATATGGAAAAGAGTTACAGAACTGGGCTCTAAAACTGCTGTTTCAGTAGAATTCCAAGCTTATACTTCTACAAAAGTCTTTTATAGAATTATTTTTTCTTGAGGAGTGAAACACATACAACATTCCCAAGTTACACCAAGAGAAAAGGCAATTATCAAAGTAAAACAGCATGTCAGATCTATTTGGAGCAGAGCACTCTTCCCTTAGCTTTCTCTTCAAAAAGGAATAGAAATCTCACCACTGCTTTAAAAACTATGAAGACGAACAAAGAAAACGCTCAGCCCTGTCAGAAAGAGTGGCAGGACTTTAAAACACAGATCATTGCCTTGCTTCTGACCTCGGTAAGGTATGTGGCACCTTTTAACTTCAAAGTGTTTTGGAGCCTCAAGGGCAGGCAGGATTTCATTACATTACTATGTCTACCACCTCAGGCAAGGTCAAATGCATAAGAAACACTTTTCCTTGTACTACATGTTTTGTATTTATTTCATCTATTTTAAAATATCCCATAGCTGGGTCTAAGTCAGTAGAAGTCACTGGGGTTGCTCCAGAAAAAAAACCAAATGGAGCAGCAGTGACTCAAGGCCTGTTTCTTTCCAAGAGCTATGTAAGACTTGTGTGGCTTCAGACTGCCATTTTCATGTGATTTTTCTTCTCTTCCTGTTTGCAGCTCCACAGCTGGACTTGCATGTTAGAATAAATCCAAATCTTAGAAGAGAAACCAAGTCAAGCATTTCCACAGTTCAACATGGCTTTTTCTCAAGACCACGCTAGCCTATAGTATTTTAATATGATACAGTAATTTGAGTAATCTAAAAAGTATTACTTTTTTGCCTGTCAGCTTAAGGGCACTACCAACATTTTCTCACCAAATATTTTACATATTCCCTTTAATTTAAATGGCCACTCAAGCTTCAATCACACACATCCCATGGGTTTCCCTGAAACTGACTCTGATAATGAAAGCTGGTTTCCTTAACAGAGCCATTGAGTAACAAAAAACAACTCAGATATACCATGCTTATATATTTATCATCAAAAATACCAACTTTCATGGCAAAAAACCCAAAAACTCAGGTCCTTCCTGGTTTTTGCCTCTGTGAGCCTCRAAGAGTCAGGGCAGAAAGAAGGGGCTCTGGGTCCTACTCTAAATTGTATGTACTGTACTCAGGTCAGTTCTGCCACCCTAAATACCCTAAAGACAAGAGGCACAATCTAAAGCCACTGAACTGTACAGGTCTCACACCTAGACACCAACGATGTAAAAAGCATGAAGGATAAAAAAACCAGCTTGATCCTCTAAACACAGGCTAAGTTTACAGGACTAAAAGTAACATTTTTTATGATCCTAGCATACTTCCTTAGGGCTGCGAGACTATACACAGAGGCCTAAACATCACTTTAAAAGCTACTTTTTGAAGAAACTCTGCAAAGTCTTTGCTTTACCACAGCATTTCACTTTGAACCGACAAGGCAAGTGGCTCTCGGGCACAATCAGGCATCAGATACTATCAGTAACAGCAAACCTTCATGACGCAGACCAAATTTACCACCATTTGGGAGAATCTCTGTATCACTGCAACCCCCCACGTGGAACCAAAGGCCAAAAAAAACCAGGCTGGGAAACCCCCACGTCACTGAAGCAGGGGCAAGAGCCCATCCTTCTGAATGCAGATCCCCAGAGAGTTGGGACTGATATTGGCAGCCCCAAACCCATTGCAAGCGTCTGAAGACAGCCCCATCCTGTTGCCACTGCCACTGTTCCCATTCACTGGCTCATAGCAGCTTATCTGATATATTTTCCTTTATGCTAATACCTGTTAACATGAATGTCTGCTAATTGCCCAGGGAGTTTTCATTTGCCTGTGCAAAGAATTCATTCTCAGTTCGGCCTTTACGAAATACCTTGTTGCTCTTTTTTTGCGTTCAGAGAAGCTTGGGCACTGCTCCCACTCCTACCGGGCTGATGAGAGTGGGCTTGTCAGGAGGCTGAACATAACACATTTATTCCACAGTTTTACCTGTTCTGACGCTGTGTTTCTAAACACTGTGTTACACAGAGAATTGCAAGCTCTATGACAGGTCATTACAGCGCAAAGAAAGACTACAAGGAATACTAGACCACTAAGAACAACTGAAAGACCTGTTTAAATGGAGTCTTCTTATGAAGGAATAACATACAAGACAAGTGGGTGTTTCCTCCAAAGAAATCAAAACACAAAAAAAAGGGAGGAATTAAAAAATTAATATAGGTGAAGTACAAACCAGCCCAGATACAGTGCAACACCTACGCACAGCATCGTAAGCATCAGACACCAACAGAGGCCAGACTATTTAGAGTTTACTGAAAGCCAAGGCAATATTTCATCTACAGAGTTGAAGTCGCAGCTGAGCTTTTCAGTGTTCAGTAAATAGTGCAGTACAGTTTTCCCCCGAGCCATTGAATTCCTAACATTTTTTCTGGTGATCTACATTCAGCACTGGACAGCATTTAATGAAGGGCCAGCTAATTACTACCTACCGTTCTCACCGCTGGTGCTGAGGTGCCCRTAAAAGTCTAGGAAAAACAACACAAGGCAAAGTTAAGAAAACTAAGCTACATGTTAAACTCTTATTTTAGGCTGACATTTAAAAACATCTCACATTCAAAGCCATACTTAGAGCTATGCTCATTAACAACACTCATTAGGTGCTTTACCGACCACCAAACCCATCACAACTCTGTGCCAGCTTCTTATTTCCTTGCCATGAAGCTTTTTTTAAGGAAGCACAATAAGTAACATTGTTAGTCCTAAAACATAGCTTGAAAATGCAGACATGCCATGAGGTTCTGTAAAAGGCTAGACTAGGAAAACCATCCTTGCAACCATGAGATCCGAGGAACAGCAAACTCGCTTTTCGTGGATTGCCCGTACACCTCAAACAGTTTGTTCTCCTCTGTCATCAACTTACTGGAATATCAGACAATTTTAGCCACTTTATGCTTGCTATCAGCTTCTTTTGCTTACCTCATTTGAACTTAAATTTGATCCCATTGCAGCTCCAGTAGCATAGAAGTCCAATGTTAAAAGATCCTGCCAGCTGTACGACTCAGTAACTCCAGCATGCAGATTAGGGGTGGAGGAATAGGGATTTTATGACAAGGCTCTCCTGCCCCACCCCTTTATTATTTCCAGTCATTAGGCAGTCCCCTCCCTGCTTCCTGCAGCCTATTAAAGCACCTCAACATAGTCAGCAGAATGAAGAGAGATTTCTTTTCTACCTACTGTGACGTTTGGGGGGGACACTGAAGCCCCTTTCTGCCCAGGGATTGCTTTCTTGAAAATACGACTGCTAATAAAAAGTTCTGCATTTATGCAACAGCTCTAACCCTCAAGCAAAGCACTTGTGACTAATTAAATCACAGGTCTCAGAGTATCTCTACATTGCCACCACCATACTGCACGGTCGTGGAAAGAGATCTCAACAGCTTCTTTCCAAACCATAAACTCAAATACCTGTAGCAGTCTTCCCATAGCAGCGCACAGTTCAGCAAGGTAAGTGACCCCATTGCAGTGCCACAACTAAGTGATTGCAGGACCCATGCTCCCCTGAAGCTAATTTGGGCATCTCTGTGCTACACACAGTGACCTCGCCATGTGCTCAGTATTCTTTGCCTGGATATTTAGTGTACATCTAGAAAAAAAGTTAATCCACGTCCAGAAATCTTGCAGTTTGATTTTAAATGCAGTTTGATTTTAAACGCAACGAGAGGGAAAGGAGGAGCTATAAGCAGTAGGTGAAACTTGGGGGTGGAAGGGTGAGGCAAAAGAGAGGGTTGTGCTCTCCTGCATGGGCCCAGGGAGCACAGCAGTTGACCCATCCTCAGAGCTTACTTCAAAGGGATCTTGTCCAAGGAACATCACTAGAGTAAAATCCTCTTTTTACACACAAGTCGCTTCCTTCTATGTTGATGTCTGTGTGATGCACATGTGATGACGGTTCAGAAGGTCTTATCCAAAATGTGCAGTGGTACTATCTGGTGGTTTCCATCTAAAGCATTTAATAACCTGCTGCTTGCTCCAAAGTCACACTTTGCACAGCCTGCTCAATAGATATGGAATCAAAGGAAAATGGCTCATAAATATGAACCTGCAGCATCGGAAATGCTCCTTGAAAGCATGACCAAAAGATATTTCCAATGGACATGAGCATGTCTACCCCAAAGACAAAATATCTCCCTTAACTTCTGTCTTTATTACTTCATATCTATGTTAAATACTTATGAACAAATTTAGGTGGAGCAGTCACAGCTGAGAATTACTTACTTGCGTTCTCACAACACTAGTCTTTCAAGCTTTTGAAAGAAGAATGTTTCCCTGGAAAAATTCCAGTATTAAAATTTGAAGTAGGAATCTGCTTTCATTAAAAATGTCTGTAAAACATCCTCTATCAAAGGAAAGACGGTAGGCTATCCAGCTCAACTTCTCCAAGTTGTCCCAGCAGATATATATACCTATATACATTTATACCATCCCAGCTGTTTCACGGCCAATACAAAACTCCCTGACATTACATTCTCTTACCCACGTCGCTTTTAAGATCCATAAATGAGATACATCCAATATCCCACAATTACCTTATATACCACTTTGTCACTTTCTCATAATCCAGGACTACAGAAATGTATGACTAATAGGGGACTTCATATTGTTGCAAGAGAGAAGTATCCTTGTACTACCTTTGGGATGACAACGGGAGTTGGTCATCATTTGAATACCTTGAATGTAACAAGAAGAATAAATATCCAAAAACATGCTAGAGGTGTTACAAAATGATAGCCAGATGTCACATTAGAAAAGAAATACTCAAAATTAACAAATAAAGCAAATTAACAAATAAACAAATATAGCGTCAGATCTACAGTTGGGGATTTTCCCCAGCTCTAGCCTTTCAGTTTGTTTTCCTTTCTCTTTTCTATTTTTTTTTTTTTTTTTTTTAAATGATTCCATAAGCTACAAAACCTACACAGACCTCATCCTGCTAATCAAACAAGAGAGCAAGCAGTCCAAGTCAAATTCCAGTTACACTATGGACTTAAGCTCAATAATCTCTGCACACAAGAAGATTTACCATGGATGAAAAGTGTCACTTCCTTGTGATATTTTCATCCATGGTAAATTCCTGAGAAGAAAAAGTGCAAAATCAGACCGGAGAGAGAGATCACGCTAGCTGATCAGGGCGGGGGGGAATTATATTTTTACTTAAGGCACTATTCTGATTATGACATATATGAAGGAGGACTTCTGCCTTCAAAAGACTATTGAGAAACTTGATTAAAACAATTCCACATGCCTTTGATATGTTTTGGAGAGATAAAATCTCGCTCCTCCTACTCACTCACCTGAAGCAATTGGGCAGTTTTGCCATCCAAAAAATCATCAGTAAAGTATTGGCCCAGCTGTTCCCAATATATGAAATCCTGCCTTTGGTTTTGTTGCAACAGAATTTCAAATCCAATCCTTATCTCAAAAAGCAGTAGCTCACAACCTTTATCTCTGCCTCTCCCTGTGCTCTGTAGATCTGAGCATCCAGCAGCATCTCTCTTTACCTTTGCAGAAACAGTCTGAGGTCGCCTGACCTTTCCAGGTTCATTCAACACTTCAGATGCTGTTCAAGCAGCTTTTTCTCTTCCCTAACGCCATCAGACCACAGGTGTGAGGAATACCAGCACCAGCCTGTGTCAGCTAATTAGCCAGTAATTCCTTTGGCATAAATGTGGCAAGACACATAGCCCAGGACCTTTACAGGGAAATCTAGAGCCAATTTGAATCTGAACCAATTCTCAGAATATCAGGAAATCACCTCATGTCACCAGCTAATTAAGGGGGTAACTTCATCTACAGTCAGCCTGAGAGATATTTGAGTCCTAACAGAGACTATAAAGATTCACAGCTAATTGCTTACAGGATCGTGCCATTACATTTAGCAGAGCTTGTGTGACAGGTCACAAATGAGTGTTTTCAAAAAAAGAAATTGTTGTTGACCTACCTGGATCTTACATAGAACAATTATGCCAATGCTGAATCACTTTGAAAAATCCAGCTGATATGTCACTGAGCCTCAGCTCCTTCCTTAAAAAATAGCACCAGTAATACTGAACATCTCTCCTTTGTTACTTTTGATTAATAGCTCACAAGCCACTCGGACAAACATCCCTTCCCCTGTCCTTTCACACTGCCTTTCACCATCACATCACAGGCAGGATTCTGAGGTATTGCTGCAATGCGAACGACATGAACAGGTTTTAATAGGACAGAAAAAGAAGCCTTTCCTTCCCCAGACAAGAAACCAAATGAGGCTATTGTGGAGAAACTCACAAGCCACCAAGGTAAGACCACCAAGCTTGGTGAGCCCAGGGAAAGCGTTAGCCTCACACAGTGTTAGATCCTTGGAGCCAGGTCCCAACTCGAACACCAGCATTTGTCTGACTTGAAGGAAAGTCAAAATATCGAGCTGCTAAGCTAGACAATTTGGGCAGCCTAAGATTTTTCAAATGGCTTGCTCCACAGGCCCAGATTTCTTAAAATGGACTCCCTTTCCTCAGCTCATTCTAAGCCATCCTAATTTTCTGGATCTGCTGCCAAAAACACACATCATCACCACACCTTGGGTGAGTAAAGCTGAAGGCCCAGTGCCAAGTGTTGCAACCATCAAAAACCAGTCAGTGGAATACACCAGGCACAAACTGCACTGCCCCTGTTACGTCTTCCTGGAGCTGTAAAAATGAATCTTGAAAATCTTTAAAATACTTAAAAGATACTTTGCCAAAAAATTTAATCAAATTTTTAAAACCCCATTTCATTATTGTTTAAAAATAAACTTATGAACACAACTGAGCTGTCAGAGTGACATCTTCATTTTCTTCTTTGCTCACAGAAAACTATTGCTGTCTTACTGGTGAAACATAACATCAAATTATCCACACCAGTGTAATGAATGAGATGACTGCAAAGGGGAACAGAAAAGACTGATGAAAATATAGACACGTATACAGTGCTAGCCAAGTGTTGCACTCTGTGTTACTGAATAAATACCTTTGCAAATACCAGTAATTGGAGTTGTAAACCTCTCATTATCATCCCAGTCATCTGCCCTCTTAAAAGCAGAGTTTCCTTCCATTTTTCATCTTCCACTGTTGAAGTGGCAGCTTTTCTTTCATCCTTGCCCAAAGGTCATTAGCAAGCTCATGGGTGCCTTTGTTCCCTCAATATTTGATTTCTCAGTATCAGAAGCAAGAAGCATTTTTTTCCCAGATCAACTCACTAGCTGAGCTGAGTCCATAGAACTTAATAAAGAAACACACTTCAATGATTGCATCTATAAGACTCTTATTTTTAATAAGATTACACATGGGTACTTAGTATTTGAATGGTAGCTATTACACTGCACGTATATTGATATATACAGAGAAAATAAGAGCTAAGAATGACCAGTTAAATATATTTTGTTAAACAAGCATTTATCTAAAACGAGTACGAAAATCTCGTGAATGCTCCCCTGTCTGTGTTTTGGATGGCAGTGGGAATAAAACTGTAGCAGCAGCTACACACTGACCATCATAACATTGCAGAAGTCAAAGGAGTTGGTATCACAAATTTTGTTGCCATCACAAACATCTGTGAGCTCGCAGCAGATTAATAAATGAAGACATGGTTATGGCCAAAGGCTAGGCTGTTAAAACTGTTTTTTCAAACCCACTAAGTGTAGGATTTGAAACCTTAACTGCTATACCTCAGCTTCAAAATCTACTTGGTAGGTAATAGTTCAGGGAGAAGTTCAGCAAAAATGGATGCAATCAGATGATTTTTATCAGACAGTTGGCAGAAAAATCAGGCTGTTATATGTTGATCACTCTGGGGTAGTCCATCAAAAATGTAGACTCAGTGACAGCCAAGCAGGTAAATTCACTGAAGGTTAGACTTCTGCCTAACAGATGGATACTGAGAAAATAGAAGACACCATGTGCAGTTCCATTCTTCAATTATCAGCCTTCCTTTTCCTGGTGCAAACATTTTTGGTATCTCCTTTACTCCTTACTTGTCACAAGCAGGGATCTGTGAACAAGGCAAGGTTTTGCTTTGGTCTCTGGTTCAAAGACCACGTACCACCAAGATTTGCATCCAAATCTGGCACAGACTTTTGTGAGGTTGAAATCTCATTCTTATATGGCTGTATATCCAAAATAGGACCCTATAGCTCTACAACTGCCTTTCCATTCCCTAAAACAGAGAAGAGAATTTTTAAAAGTAATCATGATTTGCCAATGACTTTAATGTCAGAACCAGCATTAGTCCTCACACACAGTACTGAATAAAATACATAATTTTCTTTTTTAACAAGCTAACATGGATGGTCAAAATATACTTTAAGAGAGTTTAGATGACTGAGGTGACAAACAGTTTTTAAATCGCTTCTTTCGTTCCACTGCAGTTCGCAAAGCCTGAAGAATTAAATGTTTATTATTCAGGATATTGTAGCTGCACAGGTTCAGCAACTTGTTGAAATTCTCTTCAGTATATGTAAGCAGACCAGTGCCATAGGGAGCAATACAGTTGGACACATCCACTCTTCCCTGCTCCATCTCTGTGGGACTGCGCTCCACATCTGAAGTAAGAACATAGCAAAGTTCAACACAGCAATGTTACTGAGGTGGAAGACTCCTACCAGGCAATCCAAAATACACAGTAACAGCCACAACAAACTGAATTTTCTCAGGAAAATGGTTCAAGATTTAAGTACTGTATAGATACTACATTTGCTGCACTAATAAAATCCTCTACTTCGCTGCTTGACTACAGTCACAGCTGATCCAGAAGTGACTGGCAGAACAACTTTTCCATGCAAAATTCTTTCCTCTCTAAATTAAAGTTTTCCATCAGAATATTTCACTTTTGCAGATTTGGAATTTTGTATTTTTAACTTTTCCATTGGGTACTGAGATGACAGCTCCTTATCTACTAACTGGTAGAAAATGATACCAGGAAGCTCCTGGGTTGGGAATTCTCCCTTCTCAGGTGGCTGAGATTTTTAAGCACATGCAGCAGGAGAAATAAGATGATGAACTACCTGAGGTCTTTTCCAATAAGCTGGCACATGGATTTTTGTTCAGTTTTTGAGGAAAGTTTCCTGGATCTTACGAGATTAGCAACAAGAAAATTGGAGTTGATGCATGCAAAAGTATTTGTAAACTGAAACTGAATTTGCCAAGTAGTTTTTCTGGTGAAACAAACAAATCACTCTTTATTCTATTGCTGAACTAAAGAAAATAATCTGGCAAGTTTTCAAAATGACAGCTATCAAAGCAGCTTGCTACCCTGGCAAATCCTTTGCTTCATTGTATGTTTTCAGCATTTTCTAGTCTCAATTTTTCTTCATGTAAACAAAGTAACAAGAGAATTCTAGCTTTGTTAACAAAGTAAACGTAGTACCTCATTACAAGACTGTTAAGTGACAGACAGTGTTAGCTACCAGTGGATATAACTTAGCTGCCTCCTGTCCTTTATTATCAAAGGAACGCAAACTGTCCCAGATGCCAGATAAGGGGTTTTGCCTCAAGCTACAGCTATTCATGCTTTTAATTTTGAAACTCTTCGTTCAGTCTCTGATTAGTTGGCCAACACTATATCCATCACAACAGGACTGGGAATATGATAACTTCGCCAACTGAGAAGCTTGCCAGTCTCTTGTTTCAGAAGAGGAAAAAATTCAATGGATAAACTGGATGTGACAACCTCAAAAAATGGTTGATTAATGCTGTTAACTCACTCGGTGCCTTGTATTTTTGGAAGGTATCACACACCAGTGGGAAATAGGCCAAGATTGGTGCCTCTAAGCTGTCCTCAAACACATAGCACTCCTTCAGGTGTTCCCGGTCTTCCTGGCTCAGTTCCGTGCTGGGGAATGGGATCCCACGCTCCAAACAGTACTCTGAGAATAGGTCCAGCGGCTGGTTCAACAAAGAGGAGAGTTGCAACACAAAGAGAGGTTGAAATAAGGCTACCAAGCCCCATAACTGATACTTTGCTGCACTAGGCAATCTGTGATTGATTTATATGTTTACAAATAAGGCTAACTATGCACTGGAACAAGCATACCCTCTTGATTTTAATATATCCTGGGTAATAGAAATTTGGTTGATTTGCTAACACTTTACATTTTTAAAGCAAGATTACTGTTTTCTGAATTTTATATGAAATTCAGATCATTTTTTATGATTTAGTGGGCACAGTAGAGGATTTGGATCAGGAAATTTTGATTACACATGGTGTCTCAGATCACAGGTTCTTGAGCGTTTGCATTCAGTGCATCTAACAATCAATGTCTTCATGTCCTCCTACAAATAAATTACATTAATTTCATACACGCCCCTTAATGTTTCTTCAAATACAGCAAAACAAAAACCTGACTGAAACTTATGCAAACACCAAGAGTCAAACATAAAAGAAAAACTCCAAATTTTCATTCAAAAATAGCAAAATTGTGTATTAACTAATTACATTGTAAAAGTTATTTAACTAACTATTGAGGAACTTGGTACCACAATGACAAATCTGCACAGATAGACAGAATAGGTAATCTTCTATGTGTCTGTGTCCATGTGTGTGTCCCAGAAAGCTATTGAAAATAGCCTCGATAAAGACAGTGACATTATGGTCACAGTGTTGAATAGTATCACTGATACGATCATTTAACTTAATAAAAACCAGACCATTTTCTGAAAAAAAGAGAAATGTGGTAATTCAGCTGCTGGAGTCATACAGATAAAGAATCACTACTTCAAAACATCACCAGAGTCTGTGATCCTCCGCTGTAATTTAAATGCAAAATGACATCCACTTTCCTCTCTGGCCTCAGAATGGGTGGGCAGCTGGTGTTGATGAAGAAAGCTGTATCTACCAGCTTGAGGTAGTCACCCATTTCATTCAGCTGGTTGGGAGAAGAATCCAGCACTGTGTCTAAAAGTCAAAAACTTATATTATCAGTTAATTACTGCAGGAGCAAGCCCATTTTTTTCCAAATCAGAGTAACAAGGAAAGAAAGAAAAGACAGCCCACACTTACATCAGTCTTTGACACAAAGCCCACAGTTAAATATTTGTCTTTGAAACAATTTAGCATCTATAGCTCAACTCTGAGATCAGTAAGAGGGAGCAGTTCTGAGACTCAGCTTCATCCAAAGTGATATATTATGCTGCTTTTCCAACTGGTGTAAATTTGTAGCTATTTAGCTTCAGTGGAAGCTGTAAGTCATTCTTTTGTGGCTTTTCCTAGGAAGAACAGAATTCAAGCAAGCCTGCTGTGGCTTCTCCAAGACAGAAACCAGACCAGCAGTAAATCATCTGGGGCTCAGCAAAATGAATTCCACAGACATATTAATCAAATAATATTAATTACAATACTAATAATGCCTTTATGCTAAAACTTATCAAATATTTGTCCTCAGCAAGTATCAGCACTCAAATCACCTTCAAAGATGCATCTAAACCAATTTGCTATTACCTTTCCACATGCAAAAGCTCTCATTCTCTAAATACTTGTTATGTAGCTGCAAGCCCTTGAGGAAATTATGGTAAGTTGAAACCACTGGCCGTCCGGTCATCATTTCTCGAAGAGTATTGGAAAGGCAACCTTTGGGAATGGATAAGCAAGTCGCCTGTTCATGAGGCTTCTTGGGCAGAGCCGGGTGTTCCTCTGTAGGAAGAATGAGAAGAGAGTATATGTCTGCATTTGTTTAGAGTGTTTCTCTGATACTAGCAATAACAAAGAAAGAGGGGCTGGGCAGCCAAACCACCATGGCTCGTTCTGTGATGGAGTGCACGCACCAACATGCAGACTGTTCTGGGCAGAGGTGGGTTTCAGTGTCACAGCATCACCTTGTTGTTCCCTGTCTGGCCTCTCCCTCCCCAAAGGACTCATGGTAACCCTCCCGTGACTAACAAAACTCCCCAGGGATGTTGCACAGCGAGCAGTGCAATGTTTTTTCCTGTTTTCCAGCACAACTGTTTCTCTCCTGTTTTTCCTTCATTCCCAAAGGCTTGGTGTCCCCTAACCCAGAAACAGGACACAAAAACAAACCCTTTACCAAATGTCAGGTTTCACATTTCAGAGAGGTGTGAAGACAATGCAGATGCAAGTGAAATGTAATCCAAATAACTAACCAATGTCATGCTCAGTGCCTCGGGTCCATCTGTGCCAGAAGTCCTCTGAATGACCCGAGAGGTAGACAGCATCCATAAAACTCTGGGAAAATATATTACTCCACGTGCCTTGAAAGGTTAAAAAAAAAAAAAAAAAAGCCATACTTAATACTACTTTGAATTTTTAGAGCACAGCTATGGCAACCTACTTGGATTCAGTCTCTATGGTTGTTTAAGTTAGCACTGTTTTAGTTATGAAATATTACGAATTTTAGTATGAATATCAAATGCCATGCCATTCCACATAATGTCTGGCTTATGACTAGGCCATTTTAGAAACTTGGCTGTTTACAGAAGCCAGACTGTGATTTTAAATACTTCAAAAATCAGTTCTAATGTGTGTGTTCTGTTTTGGTCTAACCTAAGAAGTTCAGCAAATTAATTGCATTTGTCTCAAGAATTTTCTTCCTCTTTTGTCACTTTTGGCTGGTTCATTTGAGATTTACACTGCATCAGATAATGTATCTGGTGTACTAGGATTGCTGCTTGCACACCAGTAGTTATTAGGTGCCAACTCTGTGTAGCCAACTATGTGGTTATAAAGGTGATGTTTTTCTGAGATAGTAAATCACCTTCCAAGAAGCAGATGCGGGACTCTGGGATCTTCTTCATCAGGTGACCCATGAAGAACTCACTACCGAAATCCTCTGAACGAACAAAGGCCCCATATTTCAGGAAACCCACCTCATAAGGTGTGAATTCCACCCACTCTGCAAATAAGGCATCAAGAAGGACTTATTGCAGCCACCTGAACACATGTAAAAATAACTGCTTAGAGAATCAAAAGCTGGAAGAACAGGGCCTGTAGCTTCAGCATGTTGGTGACAGACAGTTCAAACCACCATGTTTTGAAACAAACAGGTGCCCTTCAAGGTATTGCATGTTAGATTGGCAAATGCAAAAGCTCAATTCACCTCCTCCACTAACACTGTGAAAATCCATTCAGCTTGGGGTTCAGGTCCATTTCTGTACTAGGAACCAAAAACTGGGGCTGAAAGTCCACCGATGGCTAAGGTCCTGTGCAAGATGTGGCGTTTTCAGTTCTTCTGAGTCGGCAATGACACCAGCTACCATTCGTTCTTAGACTCTGATAATCACTGCCTTGTGAAGCTAAAAAAACTCTGACCAAAACCCACCCAAAACTTGGCTGAACACACTGGGACTGCAGATTGTGCCTAGAAGCAGATGATCAGATTCAGTTGCAGAATCTCCTGCTTTGTTTGGGCCAGAAAATGCCATGGAAACAGTTAGTGATAAGCATCACTGATCAGGGCACAGAGCGCTGCTCCTCCTCAGATCCTTCTCTGGCTGCTGGGAGCTGCCTCCAGCTCTCACCCCCCCTCCACATCTTCCCTTCTCCTCCCTCCCTTGCCCTCCTCCCCCAGCTCTTCACAGATCTCTTGAACGACTGCTGCCTGGGCAGGAACCCCAGCAGCTGAAAGAGGCTGTGAGGAGTAGGTAGGGACTAGAGAGAGAAAGAGCAGCAGTGGTGGCTCTCAAGGCTGCCAGCAAAGGGCATCCCCACCCCTCACAGGGGCAGTGTCTTTGCACAGGTATCTCCCTACCATAGTATTAGGATGCATGTTTTTCATCCAAGTCAGAACCCAATTGTGAAGACAGGGGAAAGAGAAATTATTTAAAAGATTTATTAGCTTGGACTTACAGTAAAAGCTTTTGGCATTCACCCAGCATTAAAAGGAAACTCCTTAGATTTATAGAAGTGTGTATAATAATCATTACCTTTAAAATCCAGAGTGCTAAAGTCATCCTTGACATTGAGGGACAGGTATATGGGCAGCGGATTCTGCCCCTGATTTACTGCCAGTTGCTGATCAGAGAGTTTGTGAGTACTTTCCTGTTTATAAAGAACAGAAGTCATTGTAAAAGATGAACATGATGCATGGACTTAATATGGTATCTAAGCATGGACTATCAATGAAATGTCTCCTAAACCTCAGCAGATTTTGTTCTGTGTACTTCAGTTTTTTGACCACACAAATGTGTTCATGCATTATCTGTCATGAACCTTCGCCAAAGCGTTATCACTGATGCTTCTGGGAATTTTGGAATGGGGGATAGAGCGAAAATATGAGAAACTTGTCTGCGCAGTCACTAGGATATGACTTGCTTTAAGTAAAGATAAAGATATTTAGCTACCTTGGAGGTGCTGCAGATAGAAGTCAACCAGGGCCCATTTCATTCAATACAGCTTTGTTTGCTGCTATGGCTATATATTGCTATGCCTGAACTTAGCTCTGTCAGAGCCACCTCTCCTCTGTATGTTACTAGAATGCTCATTTGATCTGAAATTAAAGTTGGAAAATCAGTTTCATTTACACCTGGACTTTTTACGTGCTCAGCCATTTCCCCTAGATGCTTACATTTTAGGCTTACTGTATTATTTTTCTTCTAAAAAGCCAAAGAAAGTTTTGAGAGCCTTTCCTATAACCGGATCCAGAACTTTAGACATGAAAAGTTAGAAATCCTCTGGAATACGGGATGGATATGTAATACCTGATGATGTAGCATACAATCAATGAAGAGTCCCCATAAATCTGTAAAGGACAGCTTGTGCCCCTCTTGCTTTCTTTCACAAAGCTCCTTTTCATAGTATTTCATATGATCCAACGAGAAACAGTGCAGCTTGCTCTTGATCACATGCTTCCTGATATCACCAGTTGGCCCTCTGAGATCCTTCTGTGACCAATTTGCATCTTCATATAACTTTGCCATGGTCCTGGTAAAAAGAAACATACTGTAGTTCATCACTGGGTACATGACAATTCATGGGCTTATACCGCACATAAGCGTTTTGTTTCAGGATACACAAGGCTCTCGCCTTCCAACTTTTACCTTGGAAGAGCAGTTCAAAGCTCAGGCAGAATTTAGACTATACAACGATATTTTTGCTGCAGGGATACATTCAAAATCATCCCAGCTTGTTTATTCTCAGAATCAAGAGAGTAATAAAGCAACACCCATAACTCAACACAAGCTTTTACTAGAATTACTCWTTGATTGTCCAGGTTCAAGCCGCAGCTTCTGTCCGAGGCCAGTTCCCTCAGCTGTTTCAGACGCTGTGTAAAACGTTAAGCAGCAGTTTAGCAGCAAACATGGCCCTGGACAAGTGCAAGAGCTCCCCTCCTTGGGCATGCAGCAGGTGGGTCACCTCAGACTCTTGGCACACACACAGGGCCAGTCTGCTTGAGATTTCAGTTCCCAGAGTTCGGGCAGATTCCAGTCATCCCTTCTCATCCCCACCCCATTTGTTCTAGTTCTGTCTCATGTATCTTTTTAGAGCAGCCCTCCAGAGGCAAAATGTTTTAAAGCCCTAGACCCCTGCTAGTCATGCAAGGCAGTCAACATTGTGTGCATGACACTCCGTGTTTTTCAGGGCTTTTCTTTTAAATTCTCCTTTTCAGAGCCACGTAAGAGTTGAGCCAGACAAATATTACAAGAGGATTTCTGAAGTGTTACGTGCAACTAGGTAACCCAAGAGATACAGAAAGGAAGGGAAAACAATATTTCCCTACTTTCATTTCCTCATTGCTCTCAAGCATGCTCAGGGATCGGGTCTGCGTCCTTTCAGAGATTCAGCTGCATTGCTTCTCTTGCACATCTGCAGCATCTTCTCTGACTCATGATTAACATCTGATTTGTCTGCACTGGCAATCAAAAGGTTTACTTCTCCCCCAGGAAGCAATCCCCATTTCTTACATTCCCAAGAAAATGCCAGGTTTTTGGCCTACCAGGCTCTATTCAGTCCCTTGTTGACAGCCATAAATAACCACTTTTCATTCAAAGTGAAACACCAAGACACCTCTACCCCCCACCTTAACATAGGAATCTTTTCTGCCAGGTAACTGGGAAATGAGAAATGGAGCTGAGTCATACAGAATTTTCATCAAAAAATAACCACGTTTCCCACCCATTCTCTGCACCAGGCACCAAGTTTATGACAGAAACAAGTCCAGCCCCCAGGAGAACTCATAATGTATGGCATGGCAGAAAGGCATGTATTCAAGACACAGAACAGCTGCGGGCGGGTTTGTCACCTACACTGAACTGCAGGGAGATACAAGTAAACCATCCTGGCTTGTGCTCTTCGCTTTTCATTTCTGTAAACACTTCAGTGCAATTATAGAAATACAGTAGTTCTCACTCAATTCGTTTCTTGTAGCTAGAAGAAATAAGGGCTACAGCACTGAGCGGTCCCATGAAATGGGTGAGCACCAAAAGGAAGCCAAGTCCCAGCATCACGCTGAGTAAAATTCGTCAGCAAGGCAAAATGTTTCACCAGGTTATCACTCTGCTAACACAAACAGCAAGCACAAGCCCAACTCTCCTTACCATGTTGTGGCAGACAAACCACTGATGTATGAGACACAGTCCAAAACACCTAACTCCTGGAGAGCCAGAAGACTGCCAAACATAGCCGTCATGGACCGCACTCCCCCTGCTGTGGTCATGACTGCCACCACTGGCACCTGCTCAACACACAAAGGCACAGAGTCGTTCATCATCAGATGAGATACAGAAGTGATGGGCATGCAGAAAAAGTAACAGCAACAGCCTGATTAAGGTAGGTTTGGTTTCAATTCACCCTCTTCATGGCAGCGCTTAGGTGTGTGTTTGAGTTGTGTAAACTTTGGTGGGACTTAGCATATGCTGAAAGCATCTTCCTGATCGGTGATGCTTTGGTAAGTCAGAAGCTGTAAGCATGGCTCTTGTATGGCATAATCTATTTTCAGATTTGTAAAGAGTCTTTTCTGGATGTTTTTCATTTTTCCTCACGTCTTTGCCTCAAAACACATTTTAAAATCCTGAGTATAACTGAAGTCAGAGGAGCAGAGCAAAAGCTACCTGCATAATGTTTTCTTCCTCTAAGTTTATATACAACGTTTGCTATTATCCGGGCAGATGGTGCCAGGCTTTATAGATTCATTTTAACATCCTCTTTGTTACCCAGATTACCTCCCCCTTCCCAATGCTATATGTAATTTGGTCTCACTTTCCTCAGGGATGCAGCAATTCTGTTAGCCGTCCTCCCTTTGCCCCATAGGTAGCACTTAACAAAAACTGAGACCACATATTTATTCAGTTTTAGGAACATATCTTGCCATTACCTTCAATCTTGTCTTCATTGTATTTTACCATCTACTTGGGGGCTTTGGTTTTTGTTTTTTAATTAATATGACACAATAACCCTTTATTCTCATTTAATAATAAGTAGTCCTATTCTACTTGTTATTTAAGTTCATGAGCACTTTGACTTGGTTGACAAATGCTGTCCTGCACACAGCCTCAGGGGATGGGTGTGCTGGGAGCCAAGCAGAGCAGTGGAGGAAATCCCACACAGGCACATTCTCCCAGTTGCAGAAGAGTGTCTCCCCGACTCTTGCTCCAAGCACCACAGCCCCATAACAGATTACTGTCCTCCAGTAACAGAGCAGCTACTTCTGAGTCCAGGGATCCCCAGGAGAGGAGAAAGCAAGAGCTAACACACTGAAAAACACACAAGACAGATGCTGCTGTACCACTGAGCTAAGGGAGAGTCACGGCTTTCCTCTATGAGCCTTGTGTAGCAGCAGAGAAGGGAAGAGGTGCCAAACTGAGGAGAAATGGTCTCAGTCCAAGCAACCAAATTTCACCAAGCTTGGTTATACATAAGTTCATCTCAACAAATATGTTCTTTAGGTGCCCCTGAGCGAGGATGGAGCTTGGCAGAGAATAAAGGAGCTATAACTGACCTCCTGACAGCTCCTTTTTCATCCTCTGTGCCAAAAATTCTTGGATATGGTCTTAGGTGCAAGTGACAATCTGGCCTATACATTTTAGTCTAGAAGATGTGGAAGAGCTATATGGGTAGTCATGCAAGTACGTCACATCCACTTCATTCAAAGTGGGACACAATACCTTAAGTCCCCAAGATGCTGTCCCACATACCTCATCCTCCTGCAGGTCTTCATCTAGATGAAGAACATTTTTCAGAGCAGCAGCAACCACCTTCTTCCTTTTACAGATGAAATCCTGTTCCTCTGCGCATAGATCAAACCCCAACCGCAAATCTAAATTCTTGCAACTACAGCATAAGAACAGAACAAGACACGTTACCTGTAAGCCATTTCTAGAGCTGCTGCTTGAGACATCAAGCAAAACCAGCAACAACAATAAACCAGTTTAAAGAAAGGCTACTTCCATGCAGATGAATGTTCCCCTATGCAAATGAAAGCAGGTATATGGATGTCACAGGCCCTGTATTTCTGCCTTCCTGCGGAGATTTTAGACCAGAATCATGTTCTGAACTATTTCACGCAATCATGAGGAAGTTAAAGGAATCAAATTCTCTGCTGATGAAAAACAAGGAACATAACTGAATTCAAGCTGTTTCACATTGAGCTCTGAAATTTGGATACCTCTTCACGTTCTCTTGCTATGTATGTGTTTCCTGAAGAGCAGAGGGGGCCTAAGCAGTTACTTAAACTTAACACTTTGCTTTAGGCAAAATGACCCTAATACCGTGTTAGGCTTATCTCTACTAAGAACTTGTGCTGTAAATACTTGAGTCAGAAGATGTCTGTTAAGTGTATCCCTTCATATCTGTACATGATTATGAACATCATGTGCATCATTAATTCTATAACTTCTATTTTCACAGGGCTACTATTTCAGGGTTTTTTCAGCCAAAAGGTTGTTTTGTCCCTTCTGTCACTCATACTTAATATTCAGTAAAAACCTCTGATTTATCATCTGTCTACAATTAGTGCTTGCAATGTAGCTAACTAATCAGTAGGGGGTAATGTTGCCCTTCGGAAAATCACTGCGAGCCAGTCAATAACTTAATTACTGTCCACTTGTTTCATTGAAAAATGACCTGCAGAGGACTGGTAAATGCGTAACGGTGTTAGAAGCATGTTAGAAATGTATTACACACAAATGTGTACGTATTATAGATAAAGGTTAAAAGACAGAGAGATTCTTAAGTATCAAAATTAGGAAGCATCAACATTAGGAAAAACATTGTGACTGGTTATACCCCTGACTACCTACCACCTATTCTATGCTGAACTCTTACCAACCAATTTAAAAGCATGTATCATTTTATTAACCCTTCCCCATATTTTAGTCTTCTTTAACCAATTACAACCTTTATTCCTGGTTTCGAAACAAGCTATTTAAGCTGTAGCTTCCTTTCATCTAAAGATGATACTATGAAAGGATAGGAGATGGCCTAAGTAATCATTCAAAAGAAATAAAAGATTTACCCATCTTCTTCCTTCACAGACACCTCATAAGATTCACCCTGAGAATCAAGAATGAAAATACCATAAATTTTAAATAGAACTGAAAGTTTGCAAAAGCAAGTTTTACAGTATTAGCAATTATTCAGACATATAGTCTAATAATAAATCTTTGGTCTCTTCTCAGGCCTTCTGCACACGATCATCACTAGGATCCTGCTTTTAAAATACTTCTAAAGCAATCAGCAATTCTGAATACGCTACTTTTCCCTGAATAATAGTTATACTTTCAAGTTCATGCAGAGCTAAGCATACATATAACTCAGCTAGTACATTTTTAATAACAAAATTAATAACGGACCAGGTATCACATAGATATAGCTTACACTTGTTGAAATAATTCCAAACGCTGTCAAAGGTTACTCACTCTCATCACTGTCACTTTCTTTCCCAAGTCCAGAGAATGGAGAGGCACAGCCAGGGGACTATGTACATCCATTTCCCTCCTAGCTGAGCCATGCTGAATTAAAGTGGAAAAAAAATTGTTATAAGGAGAACATTATTTACAACCCATAGGAACAAATCTAACAGAGAAGAGCTAATTCATCATTCTTCTCCCAAAAGTTACTTTAGCTGTTATCACCATCCACAAGCAAAACATACACCACAGAAAAAACACTCCTTTGGCAGCGTCACGTGCAGTCTGGGTTGACTGTGCTTGACGTAGTGGAACACGGTGGTTTCACTGCTTCCCTGTCTGCAGCAAGGACCTATGGAAACATCCTGGGTTTCTTCGTAGGATCCTTTCATTGTGAATGTGAAATCTCCCCCTAAGAACAAGAAACAAACCTCAGAGAAACGTCAACTTCATCTAGTCCAGAAAAATAATAAATAAAAATGCCCCAAGTAAAGTTTCAGCCTTAGTGCAGTCAACATTAACTTGGGCCACAATGTTTTTCCTCCCCCATAATCAGTGTGAACAAGGGCCAGACCGAATAAGCAGCAAAAGGCCGGTGCAGCATTGCAACTTCTCCCCTGCCAAGCAATGGAGAGCATGTGTTAGACCAGTGGATGCCACTAGCAGCGTTCACACCCCCTGAGTTTCCACCGTCTCTCTCCTCTTTACTTTCTGTTCTTATCACACGTGTTTCAGTTCCATCACACTGCAGTGATGTTTCTGAGTCTCCCAGCCACCTCCACAGTTTCCCTTAAGCTACACAGTCACGCCATCTCCAGAGGATTCTCACTATTGGCAAGTAGGTAATTCAGGAAACACCTCAATCCCCAAGCAGCCCTGATACAAACAGAGACTAAAACAGATCAAATATTTATCGAGATTCAGCTGCATCTCCCATAGCACAAAAAGCAGTGACAAACGATTCAAATCAATAACCTCACTTGTGTAAGGGCTCTTCATTTTTGTTTCATTCACATGTACTTCCAAACAGGAAACTTCACGAGACTGGAAGAGATAAGCAATAAAATCATCAGTCACAGAAACAGTTCAGGATCCTCACTGAGGATCTAGGGGTCCTGTAGAAACACCAGGCTTGGCCATGATGTCCTGTGAACATGAAGAAATTGCAGAGGCTGATTCTCTTGTATAAATCATGCAAGTGGTAGTGTGGTCAAGGGAGCTAAAATAGCTGGGGATCTGTCCCATTACATTTAAATACCATTCAATCCCCAACAGTTAGCACAAAAAATGTTCCTCCCCATCTAGGCCACGCTAACTTTTGTCTACAGAAGAGTGAGCTGAAGGATACCTACAACTCTGCAGAACAACTGGACAGATGGGCCTGCACTTTAATACCTTTGGGATGAAGCTGAAACTTCCCGAGAGAGTGCTGCATAGGAGAAAGTAGCAGCACAGGAGCATCGCACAGTACTTTGGACATGGCGTGAAAAGAGCCTTCGACTCCAAGGTAGACATTCAGTAATAAACTCTGCAGTGACACTGGATTCACTCCCTTCCCAAGTTTCCTTATTTACTGCCATTTCATCAGTGAGCAGCTCACTGGCAGTGTGGCAGAGTGCTGGTCCAAGCCTCTCCCAACACAGAACTCACTACAAGCATGACCAAATTCAAAACTTCACAACCACACCTGTCCCTCATCTGCAAAAGAGTAAAGGCTATGCCTAAAGGCATAGTTCTTCCAACTACATCCTTCAGTTCTGCCCTACCATAAGAACATAAGCGTAAAAAAATAAAACAATTACCACTAGTACGCCATTAGTAATGATGTTCTCAGATACACCTGGACTGAAAAGCAAAAAGGAAAAGGTTTATTTAAGAGTGGGTATATAAGCAATAATCTTTTAAATGCAAATAATTCTCTGAGCTCAGTTTCTCTAGCTGCCAAGTGCCATCAGCACTTGTATCTTTCACCTTGGTCCTGTGCCCACTGCCAGGTCACAGTCCTATAGCTCCTAGGGACACTCCCTCTTTCTTACCTCCTCTGATCAGCATCATCTCTCCTTAGGCTGAATTACAAAATAAACACCCACCCTCAGCTATAAATAGTAAGTGAGACTGTCACTCAAGAAGGGATTTCACCAGATTCAGGAGAGAAAAGCAACCATGGGGAAGATGCCGAGATGGGATGTCTGAGCACAGGTACATGGAGCCACTTCCCCAACRCTGCATTACCACTCTCTCTAAAATGCAAAGTTTTCTGATGAGAAATTCTGTAACATTTAGGCTTTACTCACATGTTTTCCAGTAGAAATTCCACTTCTAGTTCTTCCTGATTCTGAAAATAAGATTTATTTTTCATTTAAGGAAAATGAACAAATAAACTTTTTCCTTTGATAGAGCTCTGATGATTTTGTATAACCTTCCCTTGCAAGGTTTTGCTATTCCTACACCCTCTGCATCATAATATAAATGGATGGAGCCTTCTTTGGCCACCCTTTAATTTCATGTCTCTTCACCACTCTACTGTTTACAAACCAACTGTCCCCCCAAGGGGAAGAGAAAAGTGTCATGGAACAGGGGGTGAAGGTCCTGTTATTCATTTATTAGTAGGATGAGACATGGGTCAATCAATGCCAAGGAAGGGAGGTATAACAGGTGAATGATGTAGGAGAACATACTTGAGAATAAATGGACCTAGGTGGTAAGTATGTCTGGGTTAAAACAAAAGAATTTGCAGAGTATAGTGACTAAACATAAAAAGGTGGGAGAAGAGACCAACTTGGAAAATGAAAATTGCCAGGGTGAAGGGAAGAAGAGAGAAGAGGGAAGACTGAAGCTGTGAAGGAGAATGAGGGAAAGAGCTCACAAGGGCCAAATCAAGATGAAAAAGGGGGAAGAGTGTAAGAGCAGGGAACAGCAACAGAAAAGAGTAACACATCAACAACATAAGAGGGACTGAATAACTGTCTTACTTTACTGCAGCCATTTGCTGGATCAGTCTGTATGGGACACAGCCAATCCAGGAAATAGCACACAAAAACATATAGCAGAGAGACCTTCTGTATCACCCACAGGGAGGAAAACACTAATTAGTGGAAGATGTAAATCTCTTTCTGACAAGTGATGGTAAAATTTTTCATTCATATTCAGAAGAACTAACCTTTACTGCCAAATATCCCTTCTGTCTGGCTGCACAGCATACTTCAACTTTGTGAAGAGACTGTGAAAACCGTGCCAAGTCTGATAATGTAGCTGCCAAGGTAAAATCATCACTACAGTAAAGGTGAAAAGTGAGTATTTTTGTATTTATTATTTCATGTCAGTAAATGAGACATCCCAGGTGGCTTCTCTGAGAGCTGGATCTGTGGCATGTAACCCAGCAGCAGGTGATTCTGCTTGCTTATTTCTCCCAAAGTCTCTGTTTCATGACAATTAGGGTGGTTGCAACAGTTTGTAACAGAAGGCTGAGGGATGGTTTTTAGAAAGCAGTTACCTTACAGAGATGCAAGACAAATTTTATCAAGCATCAGATTGTGACCAGTCTGTACTATCCAAACTCACTGACGGTCCGTTCCAACTTTGKTCAAAGAACAGCAGAAACAATGTTCAGGAGACCCTGGCTCGTAACATCTGCCTAATTGTGCCTGCCTTATGTTCCCATCCTTCTTGTGCTGTTGTACACACACTCACACAAATTATATTTCTGTTAAGTCCCATTGACATTTTTGTGGGTGAAAAACCTGGAGCAAAGCAATGCAAAGACTTGTTAGACTACACAGTGAGCAAGAGGCACAGCGGGAAGCAACCCTGATGCTCTGACATTACCCATCCAGCCGCCTCAGCCCTCCTTTTGAGATACCTTGGTAGATGAAAGAAATCATTATGGCTAGAGGTGGCAGTACTGCCTATTATTAAGGTTGCCCAGCATGTTGCATTACTAAGTCACTTTTTAAAAAAAAATTAACCCTAAGTGTTCTAAAAATTTATGTACAGACCATAATCTGTGATGCCTCATGGGCGCCTGAGTAGGAGTTGTGATCCAAATAAGGACGGCTTGACCAAGACGTTCCTGAGACACAGCTCATCACCTTGTCTTATCTCCCCAGCTTCCACCTTGCTAAGCCAATGGGTTAAGCCAACTCTGCACGTGCCTCAGAGCAAATTCATGGCTTGAATCACACCTCAAATGATCTCAGTCACATGAGGCTTTTTCTAAGGAAGGCTGTAGCCAGCTGGACCAGATATATTGAAATCCTTAGTAAGGATTGGCTTTCTAGAAGAGTAGTTAATAAACACTCTCCAAAGCAATAGTAATATAAAAAGCAGGCAAGAGTGTTTTCCGGACAGCCTGTCTGACACAGTGGTTTAGAAATAAACAGCACACACAATTCCCAGGAACTGTAAACTCAAGCCCTTGTTGGAAGCGTGAAAAAGCCCTGAAGTCTCGTTACTACACAGCCTCCAAGCAGAGAAGGTGTTACGTTTTGCGGAAAGTAATCTGAGTACATATTTTGCTCTCTTAAAAGATGGGTGTGATTTCTCCACCTGTCCTCTCAGCAACTTCACCCACCAAACATTTCATAAGAAACTCTTTATCCCCTCTTTAATACAACCAAACACAATATTCTTTGAGACATATGCAGCAAGTAAAACTCCTAGGTCACACACTAACCTAGAAGAAAAGAATAAAATACTGAGGAGTTTCTCATTCATCTAGCCCTATCCATTCTGTGCTGGCTCAGTCCCCCTAAAAGAAATTTGTAACCCTGTAACAAAAGATCATAAACAGACTTGCTGAGAATTTAAAAAAANAAAAAAAAAAAAAAAAGAAAAAAAGAAAAAAAAAGTTGAAAATTTAAAAAAAAAAAAAAAAGAAAAAAAGAAAAAAAAAGTTGTTGTTTATCAGATGGAGGAAAAAAAAAAAAGATATTTTCATGAGAGTATATAATCATTTACCAAGCATATTGCCTGAAAGCACAGGACAAAACCCTGGCGAAGCTGAGAGGAGGTACCCCTAGTGAGCTACTGGCCAAAGGGTCAGGGCAGCTGCCCAGAAACGGGGCCAAGTTTGTTCCCATCCCCACTCTGTCAGTCTCCTACAACAGCGACAAGATCTCTAGCCATCAGCTTCTTCATTTTTGACTCTTGTGCTCTCTGTTTTTTTCAAAAGACATTTTTGAAATCTCAAAAAAAATTCAGAATAGGAAAGCCATTTTGCATCTAATTGCAATCACAACAGAGGGGTGACTGTTTCTGACCCCTCCTAAACCCTAAGCATTTAACTTTGCGCTTTAATAAGGTCCTTTTAACAAAGTCTTTGTGTGTGAGAACAACTCTAATGTTTAATACAGATAGTAACTTGGGACAAAATTCTGATCGAGAGTATTATTTTATCTATCCACTTAATTTCACTCATCCTTTCATTTCTCACCTCTGGATTCAACTCAAAATTC
The DNA here is from genome assembly GCA_035582835.1 of Phoebastria nigripes. Classification (NCBI taxonomy): domain Eukaryota; kingdom Metazoa; phylum Chordata; class Aves; order Procellariiformes; family Diomedeidae; genus Phoebastria; species Phoebastria nigripes. The sequence goes on along the minus strand of JAYKAV010000092.1, from coordinate 19,043 downwards.
AGGTGAACTTTTTCTCCAGGTTGGATTTTAGCTATATCAAAGCGAACAGTCAAAAGCTGGTCATCTGGTGTAAAAGTATCCTCATCGCAGACTGTCAGCTCCAGGATGTTCTGAGGAGAGAGGCAGAGAAGGATGTAAATGCCATATTCTGGGACTAATGAGCCCAAAAGGAAGGTTTAGCAAGAGTCAGCATGCAGCCCTTGCGTTGTTCAGTGAGGACAGACTCCTGCAACAGCATGGAGCTCAGTTCACAGCCCCTGTGGCTCAGACTGCAAAGTCAGGGACTAACCCTAGAAGAGGTAAATCATCAGATTTGGCAATGAACAAGAGCTCAAAAGAAAGGCAGCATAAGTGACATGCATGACGGTAATACGCACCGGACAGAGTAGAGATTACACATGCTGTTCATCAGATCCTTTGTGGATTCAAAATTATTATCTTGAGAAATTTTGGCATATCAGCAGAAAGTAATAACAGAGGGCAAACTCTTAGCCCTTTACAAATGGAAGGTAAAGCAAATTAACAAACTCTTTCAACAAGATTAAAATTGTAGTGATTCTCCTTGCAATTCCTCAGGGCTCATAGCAGCGTGAGAAGATGCAGCACTATTAAGCCATAGGAAGCTGACCCCATGTCTAGACCTTGTATCACTTGCACTCTGACTGCTAATCTATTTCTGCTAACTCTACAAACATTTTAACAGGTTTTTACAACTGCTCTGGGACAGAAAGAAACATACAACTTTATTCCAGATGATCCATAACCCTCTGAGCTTACACTCTTTCAAAGCATGGGATAGGCATGGTTCTATTATAAATCTGTAAGTCAGACGTACGGTTTGCTCTCTTATAGCCTATTAGGTTTTTGAAAATATGCCTGTTTAATGATGGAATGGTTAGTATTAAAAGATATTTTTAAATTTTTAAAAAACAGCATTAAGTTAGAGTACCTCTTATAATTTACAAACAGCATCTCACTGTTACTGTATAAAGCAGGTATTACAAGCTCATGGCAACATACAGCAAAAATGCCTTCGCAGTTGCATGTAAGAAAATAAAACTAATCCTCTAAAGAGCTTATAAAACCTCCCATCCAATTCATGGGGTTCTAGTGCTTAGAGGATGACAGAGACCAGTCAGGGCACCAGAGAATCCATACCAAGGCTTGCATATTTACTTGCTGGTAGGAACGAGCATCTCTCATGCTGTCTCTGACGCTTTCTGTATCTTTCCGTTACCATCCTATTCCTCAGTATAACTGAGTTCAAGCCTCTATGTAAGCCTCAAGGCTCTCATAAAGAGTCTGCACACAGCAGGTGAAGATGTCCCCTTTAGAAAGCRTCTGCTCACTACCACAGGTGCAGATCCTACCTTTACTTCACTTTGTATCATGAAGTGGAAAGTTTCATTCCAGACAGGGTTTTTGCAGTTGCGTACAGTCCTTGTCCGGGCTTCCTGACATGAAGCTGTTGGCAGCCACAGCTTCACGTAGCAATCAGTTTGGCTCACTGTGTTAACAAAAAGATGCATAAGGAGTACAGCAGTACTTTTTTACTATTTCTTTTGCCCAGTCAGAGGAAAAAAGATTAACCTCTGATGAGTCCTAAATATTTCATTAGACCCAAAGGAAAACATTCTGGGTTTAGAGTTATTTAACTTTTCTATCTACATTTATGTCAATTCCAAACAAAAGACAATTTTAAACCACTAATTCTATTTGATAACAAAAGCCAAAATATTCAATTTCAACAGTACTGAACTGAAGTATTCTGGCTCTTCTGATTTTTTACTTCTATTTTCAAATATTTGCCAGGCTCCAAGCAAATTCGTATACAACTTCACTTCCTGAAACTTCACTTTTTCACAAAAATGAAGAATTTAGTTTTGGGTATTTTTTGACCTGGTTCTAATTGTAATGCACAAGTCATCCACAGTGATATAGCAATGAAGACACAAACGCAGCAGCACCCAACACAACTACTGATTTGTCCTGTATCTTTCACAAAGGTGACCCTTTCAGAAGGGAAATGGGCAACTTGTGGATAAAGGGGCACTGAAGAGTTAGGGGAAAGGGAAATATCATGGAGCAGCCAGTGAAGGGAAGGGTAACTTCTTTCCTGACATAGAATTTCTATTCTATTTCATTTCTATTGTTAACTGTTTTCTAAATTATTTTGAGTCTAAATAAAAATGAAAACAGATACAACTTCTTCAGCCAAAAAAACTGAGACATTACTGTAATCCAAGCAACAGGTGTACAAGAGCATTAAATTCAGGTGACAGTGATTTTCTTGCTAACCTATAAACATGCCATCAGTGATACTTACACAGATCTGCTGTACGGAGATTTCTCATGCTTATAATTTTTACAGTTAGCCAGCACAACTGAGGCACTTCTAGCTGCAGAACAATGAGAAAAATACCTTAATTATTAGCAAATAACTCAGATATAACTAACAGAGCCTATCCTATAGCATAGCAAAGGCCATTCTCTCATTAATGCGGTGAATATGTTTTCATTTTAATTATTTGAGACAGTTTCTGAGAAGAAATTCTTTCTTGTGATTTGACACCATGTAATGTCAGATTCCAGCTATGTTTACTAACCAGTTGTATTTAAGATTAAGTTTTCTAAAGATTTAGGGTTTGGAGGTTAAGTTTTAATGCAGGGAGTAGTAAGAAATATCACAAGATAGTTTTCACAAAAAAAAAGTCATTACATAATCGCCCCTGTAAAATCCAGCTATCTTCAAACCACAGGGTTTGCTCCTCAAATTTCAGGCTGAGCGCAACAGACGACAGCACAGCACTTCCCAGTCTGCCGGCTTGGGGACCATGGGATGCCCTCCTTCCTCTGGCAGGGACTGCTGCCTATCTGCCACGTAACATTACTGCAGAACAGGACAGATACCTTCCATTTTATAATGCCCTGGTCAAGATATCGCTGCTACTGGCCAGTCTGGCTGTGGGATACGTAACACCATAACATCCTTCACTAGACCAAAATACCTGACCTTTAAAAGGAAATAAGTGACTAAAAGAGGGAGAGAATGGTTCTAGAAGTGAACAGCCTCGTATGGGACTCCAGAGCTCTTCAGTTACACCAGCAGGAGGAAGGCTGAAATCAGAGGCTTGGGGTAAGCATTCTTCCATTTCACACGTAGGTCCAGCTCCCTATAAGACAGCTCTAGCACTTCAGTGCAAATTTAACATGACGTAAGGCAGAAGCAGCTGTATTTTTTTAATTTTTTTTTTCTTTTTGCCTTTGTGTGACACTGAGTAAAGATAACCTGTCATCCAGAGATAGGGTCCACATTAATCAAAATGAAACCACGTTACCACAACATGCAGAACTGATATATGTACATAAACCAGGAGCTGGAGGAAAACCAGAACTGAAGAAAGCATGAATCACAAAATCTCTAAACAATGTAAGAAAATGGAAAGTTGCAAACACAAACCAAATTACAGATTTAATAGGATGAGAGTAAAATTGCCAGTGTGTTAGGTTATGCAATTAAACACAAAGAAGCAAGAATAAAAGTTATAATTGCATATGAATGCACATACACTAAAAAAAAAAAAAAAAGAAAGAAAGAAAGAAAGAAAGAAAGAAACCAAAAGCACGAATAGGATTCAGAATGCCCTGGCTCCTGGCTTATTCAGGACTTTTACATAATAAATTATTTTAAAAATATGTTCACATGGAAAAACACTAGGCTAACCTGATTGATTTACCAAGAAGAAGCACTGAGGTATAGCAATATATTGACATCCCATAGTGTAGGGCTCTACAGGGGAATAGCTTAATAGCTTGAAGGCTCCACAACCCTCTCCATTTTTTGTTTTCTCTCTCCACTCTCCATCACAGCTACACAGAACCCTATACTTGGTTACAGGAAAAACAAGACAATCTTGAAGAACATCAGAAGTAAAATACTGCATACAGAAGCAGTAGCTCCATTAATTAAATTGAAAGGATCAATTAAATCTTCAAAGCATCATGATTTCTGAGAAACTGTCTCCTTAGGACCTCCTTGTGTACCTCTTATTTTGATATGCCAGTGTCCTGAGAGGAGCAGATTAACTATCTAAAAAGCAGTAAGTCACCAGGCTAGATGCTATTTACAGCCCACTGGAAAAATTCTCAACCCAATAGTTTTCTCTCAGAAAGTACCATTTGAACAAAACCAGCAGGTTTGCAAGAAACCCATCAACCTCAGCAAAATTTTTGGCAGCAACATTTCTGGAGATAGAGAGAATGACAGGAGTAGATGATCCGAATTGCTGAAAGCATAACTTTTCATCCCAAATACAGAGGATTAATTTTTCATCCTCAGCTTTAGTACCATCCATATCCAGGAGTTTGGAGAAAATTTACTCGTGAGATGGCTGAAGTACTAAGAAAATACGCAGACACAAAAGCAATTATTATTCCATAGTGCTAGCAGGTAGTGAGTTCGCTGCTCTCCCAGATCTAGCAAAGAGTTAGCCTCATACTTCGGCACTGAATACAGCTAGGGAGCAGATTCAGGAAACTCAGGGGAAAAAAACACATCATACAATTTTTTTTTTTTTTTTTTTTTTAAGTTATCATTTAATATCGTTTCAACCAGCCATTACTCAGAAAAGGCCATAATTTGTTACCTATCCAGTATGTACCACATTCAGCACCTTCCAACACCTTTTACCAGTTCAGTTAAAATAATTCTGAATGCTAATTTTTATGTAAGTGGTAGACACTGAATAATCCATTTTATCTGCTGATCTGCCTCCATAAAGCAAAGGAAAAACAATTTGAAGACTGAGCCTTGGGTATTATACGATTACTGTCATATAGTGATGTCACAGTAAAACCAAGACAAAAATCCAGCTCTCCCGGTTCCTTGCCCAGCATCTAAACCACAAGTTCATCACCTTCCTCACCTTCCCAACCCCTAAGTCAYAGTGAATGTTTTCCACTCTAGAGAGCACACTCACAGAAGAAACAAATATTCCCTTAACTAACCGTTAAAAAATAGCACCTCTCATAATAACAGTTAAGCTTAGGGAGAGATGGGAAAGGCTGATGGAAGCCTGCAGGTAGCATGGCCATTGTTCATACCCCGCAGCCTCTCCCTGCAACTCAGAAGCTGCCCTCTATACGGTACCTCATCTTCAGCGCTGTGCGGTCTTTCATGATTCCTCCTCCTGATTCCAATCTTCCTGTGCGGGTTTGCTCGGATGAACCGATCCTGGGGACAAGGAGCCAAGAGAGAGGCCACTGATGAAACCCAACAGTCAACAATTCCTAGTTTTCAGTTTCTACTCAGATTCACCATGGCAATAGCAGGGGGCCCTACCAGTTCTCCTCCTCATGATAGGATACATCTCCATCTCACCAAGACCATCTATCTGCTGCTCTTACTAATAAATCTGCCCACTGCAGACCCATTTGACATTTAAGGATCAAAATTCCCCAAGCATTTGCTTTTGATGAATCTCAGCCGAGATAGCCAAACAATTCTTCCTGCCCCACCACTGATTTTCTCTTACCAAAGGTGAACAGGCTGACGATCCCATTAGTATCTCTGTTTCACAAAAGGCAACACTATAAAGGTCCAGTCTGTATGTCTCACAGCTGGCAGGTGCTCCTGAACCACGCTATTTTCCAAACAACTGAGGCAGGGAAGAAGAGCTGTATAGATTGACTCATAGCTCCACCTTCCACTGATTTCAAAAGCACCAATTATGCAGTTGTTCTGAGCCACGTGAAGATTTTTTTTTTCTTTTTTTTTCCTTTTTTTTCCTCCTTTTTTTTTTCCTTTTTTTTCC
>JAYKAV010000092.1:2862-13225 GCA_035582835.1 Phoebastria nigripes | reverse complement strand
TTTTTTTTTTTTTTTTTTTTTTTTTTTTTTTTTTTTTTTTTACACCACAGTGATTTAGGGGAAAGGAGGAGAACGAGGAGATGGGTCAAACATTTTATCGTAGGCTAATCCCAAAATAAAAGTTACCCACCACCGTAAGGTTTGAATAACCACACACAGAGGGATATTTTGGGGCAGTTGTAACCCCCACAAATTAGAGAAGACCTAACAGAACATTGCAACTGCTGGTATCTACTGTTACTTTCTCTAGTCCTAAAATCCATACCTGCGCTTTGGCAGCACCAAGTGGAGTGATCTGAACATCCTAACGACAGCATTCCAGCTCCCACCAGCTCCTCCAGCCAGATGAGCAACTGCAATGGGTTTTGCCAACTTCACTACAAATTACAGCCACAACATGGAGGCTGGCTCTCATGGGCAGTGGCAAATAGTTAAAGAAAACAGCTTGTAGCTTTTCTTCTTTCTTAATTCTGTTACATAAGGGATGTTACGGGGTAAGCAGAGCCAGCAGGAGCTTTTGTTACTGAAACATTTTTTAGTGGAAGTCCTGCTTTCAATTAAATTATGTTAGAAACCCATATAAACTTTAACACAGATAACTACATATGATTTTTTTCCAAAATATTTAAACGTTCATGTTAAAATTGTCAAGTCTGATTTTTTTTTTCATTTTACCATAATTTCACATTATTTTTCTGTAATAGCACTCAATACATAATAACAAAAGTACCTAGTACCATTACTAAAATACTAGAATATGACAGAAGCCAGCTATTGCTTTAAACATTTTTAAAATCACTAAAACCAGCTGTTATTCAATAGTGAGAAACTGTAGTTGAAATAAGTTTTTTTTAAAATGTTTATTTTATTTTTTAGAATTCCCGAGTTTTTAAGTCAAACAGAAAACCCCCTTCTGAAGCAGCAGGACTTCTTATGGGAGAAGAATAAAAAAAAAAAAAAAATCTGACTTTCAACCATTTCTAATGAAAGTATCTGACTATACAAACTGTCCTGTAGAGGAGAGCTGCCTTAGATAAAGTTTCAAATGATCGTTATAATTAGTCTGGTCTTTCATAGACTCAGGCATTGAATACATAAAAGTACCTGCTTTAGGTTGTATTATCATTTATGCAAAAAAGTGCGATGAGTTCCCAGCTACAGGTTTTTTGTTGGATAGGTTTTTCATTTTGTGGAGCAGTCTTATTACAATAGAGATCTATTTCACTTCAATTATATGATAATGCTTTTGACGTAACGCTCCCTGATTTGAAACAAGAGGTTCAGCTCACGCTGTTACAAGAGGCTGAACACGACAGCCGTCACATCACTTAGCTCAGGCTGTGAAGTCATTTTATGGCTCAGTTTGATGACAGTGGATTATCTCCAGCATTTCAAGAATAAAAATGACCCATCCTGTTAGATAATATGCCATGTTCCCCACTCAACTCCCACCCTTTCCACAATCTCCACATTTGGGCCTTTTGTGGATTTCATAAATTAAATTAAACAATATTAACTGCTCAAGCAGCTATGTTGCTATACTATACATGCTTGAGCTGCACATCCTGAGAAAGAAGAAATCTAGCTAAACAGCTCTCCTATGCAAAAGCAGACGCAGCCCAGCAATAGTAGGAAGTTACTTGATAACATGATATTGTGCATCATGAACAATGGTGCAGGTGAGTCAGAAGTCAGGAAGCCACAGGCCAGAAGACAAGATAGTATTTCACCAATACCATTATAACAACAGAAGCCTTCAGCAGTACTGGTAGCATGGCGATATGAGGTCTGGAGTCACACAGACACTTAAAYTGGGCCACGTAACTTGCAGCATGGGTGCCTGGGGTGGCAGAGGAGCAGATCGCTTGCAGCGGCACCATCACAGGCTCTGCAGCCTCTTGAGAGGCAGCTGCGAGAGCTGGAGACTCCCATTTGCCACCAAGATCCCAGATCAGTTTTGACACAGACTCAGAATCACTTTCCTTTCACAGAAATCTGAGACTGTTAATCAGTGATATCTCCAAATTCTCGCAGGGTTTCTACAGCTATTTAACATCTAATATAAGGCAAAGGGGGAAAAGCCCTCAGAGTCTGGCTCACAAGCCTTGCAAGACTGCTAACTTCTGATAGAAACATGCTGTGATAAAGAGCCAAAGAGACCTCTTGATCTGAGCTCTGGTACACCAATGCAGCCACAGGGTCCAATTTTATTTCTAAAAATACTAATGATTTTGTTCTTCATAACCCCCTAAACAAAAGCTGTCAGGCACCATCGCTAAATATGAGAGTTCATTTACACATGACCCAAATAAAACATCCCAAAACTGCGTCACTCATAATCCCTTTTTGACCTAGATTCTGACAAAATCTCAAGTGATGGTGACTGAAATCCATAACAAATTAAGTCTTCACGCAATTTTCAGAGCATCTGTTTAAAGCATTTGGGTGAGATGAAGAGCAAGAGACATTAAGCTGCATTTCCTGCTTTGATAATACAGAGAAGACCACAGGAAACATCTTTCTTGTGGGACAATAGCAAATAACCTGTTTGACTTAATATCACCTGTTGCACATAAGTTGCACAATTGTGTTCATATCCTGTTAGAATTAAAGTTTTGTTCTAATACATGATTCAGTATGACCAGAAAAAAAATATTCACACTCACATTGCCAATTTAGTCCTTATTTACAAATTAGTTGCGTCAATTTTCTCAGGTTATTTCATAAGTACTTCAACACAATCTGAGGTGAGTTGACACAAGTGACGACGACAACAAATGCACAAGCTGCTTTGCGTTATTGCTGAGGAGACAGCTCCCAAGGACTGAATTACTCAAGAGCACCTTCCTCGCAAACAGCACTGCTGGAGTCACCCCATTCACCGCTGAGGGAATGCTAAGTCACAGCACCCAGGATCCACCTGCATCTTCAGCTCAGACCAGAAGATACCACCTATTTATCACTAACTCATAGGAGACAAGGTGGTCCCACACTAGAGGCTCTAAAGTGCAATCTACACCATCAGTCAAGCATGCAATTGTGTGCATGGGCTAACAGCCTCCCAGCAATGGAATTTATCATGCTCCTAGAGCAAAAGAAAAGACCTCAAGACATCTTCAGTGCTTGTTCTCGATTGACACTCAGTTTTATTACTTTTTTGATTACAGTTGTGGGCTTTTCCTATAAAGACATGGGAGGACAGAGGTAAGTATTGAGTATGAGTTTGTAATTGCAGCTGAGTCACCATCCCTAGTTAATGAAATGAAACAGGCTAAAATGTTATCTGGTAGCGCCTAAGGGCTGAATTGCTCTTTGGAAGTGCCCAACTCTCTCTAGTGACTATGATTATCATCCTACACCATTCTGACACTTTATTTATTTACCTACAGCTAGAAGCTTGCTTTCCTCCCCCATTTTTGTTTTGGAAAGCATTTGTACACAGTACAGCAAATGAGGGCAGCCAGTAGGTGTTCAGCAGCAGCACCTATGAATTATTTTAAAAAGCCCACTAACAATGACCTAACTATTCATATACTTTATCTGGACACTTATTTATGCATGGCCAGCAGTGTGCCCAGGTGGCCAAGGCAGCCAACGGCATCCTGGCTTGAATCAGAAATAGTGTGGCCAGCAGGAGTAGGGAAGTGATCGTCCCCCTGTACTCAGCACTGGTGAGGCCGCACCTCGAATACCATGTTCAGTTTTGGGCCCCTCACTACAAGAAAGACATTGAGTTGCTGGAGCATGTCCAAAGAAGAGCAATGAAGCTGGTGAAGGGTCTAGAGAGCAAGTCTTATGAGGAGCAGCTGAGGGAACTGGGACTGTTTAGTCTAGAGAAGAGGAGGCTGAGGGGAGACCTTATCGCTCTCTACAACTACCTGAAAGGAGGTTGTAGCGAGGCGGGTGTCGGTCTCTTTTCCCAAGTAGCAAGTGATAGGACAAGAGGAAATAGCCTCAAGTTGCACCAGGGGAGGTTTAGATTAGATATTAGGGAAAATTTCTTCACTAACAGGGTTGTCAAGCACTGGAACAGGCTGCCCAGGGAAGTGGTTGAGTCACCATCCCTGCAGATATTTAAAAGACTTAGGGACATGGTTTAGTGGTGGACTTGGCAGTGTTAGGTTTACAGTTGGACTCAATGATCTTAAAGGTCTTTTCCAACCTAAATGATTCTATGGATGTAAGACTGGTTGGGGTCTTCTGTCAACTGACCTTGCAAGCAAGACTTTGAATCTAGCAGCAATACTCAGACAGGCCTGATATAAAGGATATCCACCATGGATATAAAGGCAGTGTCATAGTGTCTCAAGCAGAGGGGATTAGGGCTTGGAACATTTAGACTGCTATAGATAAATCCCAAAGAAAATTAAGCATAAGGCAAAGCTTAGCCTGCTATCTATGGATTTGTTGCTCTTATCTGACTTACAAATAAATGAAGTAAAGGGATACATCACCATAACTATAATAAATTGTGGTGGGTTGACTCCAGCCAGCAGCTAAACATCCACGCAACTGCCCACTCACTCTCCCCCCAGCAGTAGTACAGGTGAGAGAATACAAAGAGCAAAATCAAGAAAACTCTTGGGTTGAAATAAAAACAGTTTAATAACTGAAGGAAAGAGGAAAAGAAACAACTGATGCAAAGGCATCACTCACCATCTCCCACAAGCAGAGTGATGCCTAGCCAGTCTCAGAGCAACAGCTACCTTGGAATACTTCACTCTCAAGCAAAGACAGACCTCAAGACTGGAGAGTGTCTTAGCCTGACACACTTGAAGACTCAGGTTGTCTATTCGACTTGAGAACAGATGCTCCCTAGCACTGAAGATTTCTCCAGGTGACAACAGTTTGAGTAATCCAGATAAGATCTACATAAGATATCTAATGAAAAGACAACTGCTCTGAAATAATAAGCATCAATAATGTTTTGGCTTGATATCCAACCTTAGATATCCAATGTAAAATAGAGAAAAATACAGTTTTAAATTGGAGAAGTTTTTTATTCACATCTGGAGTGAAATGATATATCACATCGCCCTAACCCTTCTGCTTTAGGGTCAGAATGAAGAAAATACATCACTCAGGAAGATTCAAGTCTTCCAGTATTGATTTCAGTTATTGCTACATTTCTTCCATTCAAAGGTCATGCAAAAAGCCTGCAGAATCTGGTCTGTTATTCTGGATATTGTAGTTACTTATGAGGAGCAGTTTGTCAAAATCATCCTTACAGTGCGTCATATTCATCTACTTACATTAAGAGCAGCAGCCAGTGAGAGGTACCACTCCTTCTGCCCACACTTGCAAAACTGTGCTCCACTCCTACAAAAGGGAGAAGAAAACAGTCCTATTAGCAAAGTTTCAGACTTCAAAGTGGTTGCATAGCTGGCATCAGTCTTGACAGCACCTCTGCTTATGACTGTTACAGACAGTGCTTTATAAAATGGCTGCTTAGTGGAAAGATATTTTTAAAAGAATAACCTCAAAAGCTGTGGTCAAGGAGTCATCAAAAGGACAAGATGATGCTCATGCTTCTCCCCTCCTTCAGGAGCAGTGGGTGACGGTTGTTGATGAAATATACAGCATCAACAAGGCAGAGTTTGTCTTCTGGTGGTGTCAGTTGATCAGGGAGCAAGTCCAGCTGCCAGTCAGGAAAGCAGACAGTCACGAGCGCAGTATTCAGAAAGTTGGTCTGTACCTATCTTCACTGTGCAAGGAAATCAAGAGATTTCAGCCCTCCAGACATGAGGAGCCATAGATGGCTGTCTCCATCACTGTCCCTTTACCCCATCCTAGAATAATTCCTCAGAGTAAAAGAGAGGCTTTGATTTATTAGAGCAATTTAAATTTTACCACAGTGGAATAGGTGCCATAAAAGGAGGACTTAAGGAAAAAATTCAGATATTCATATAAACTCAGGTGGTCCTGCAATTCTCCCTTGCAAAAAAAGCAAAAGCCATGGAGAATTTCCAAAATGCCATAGAGTTTTTCCCCATGATTCCACTTAGCAATAATTAGTGTTTACTATATTCATAAATTCCTATGGGATCATAACAGATAATGACATTTTGCCTTTTCTGTGTAATTTATAGAGTGGTACATTAGAGTAATGAGCTCACCCAATTTCAAAAGTGCCTGTTTTCTTCATTTATTAAAGGATCATCACACTTCAGCCCCAGCTCAACCAGAATTTGCACAGTGTAACATCTCATTGATTTTTTTTTTTTTTTTTTTTTTAAAAATCTTGGGAGATGCAAACCTCCACTCTTTAATCCCCAAATACTTCAGCTTTACAGAACTGAAGGAGAATACAAACAGTGTTTGTCATAGGAGGAGCATCTGGATTAGATGCTCTGGACGAGCAGGAGTGTCAGACCTCCAAACAGAAAGCAGCACCTCTGGGGTGGTGTTGAGAGTGAAGATCGGGTGTACAGACGCAGCTGCTGTACTCTCCTCTGAAAGAGTGCCACCTAAGGGCTGATCCTCGGAAGAGAAAGAGCACACAGAAACAAGCGTTTACGGGGGCCTCACAAATCCCACTGAATTACTTATATCATGAATGAAGTAATTTCATGATCATATTGGGCTGAAAAAAATAAAAATCGGTGGATTCACCAGTATTTCAGAACACTGCAAAGACATACCATAGTGTTCTCCTTGGGGGTGGGTCATCATCAGYGAGGGGGGCATCAATAAAAATCTCAATCCTCTATCCAGCTATCTATTTCCACAGGACTTCTAAGGATTTGTCTTTGATAAATAAGTCAAATTCAGTTGGGATCAGCCACAGGTTAAAAAAAAATATTAGAGTAGAATACACATGCATAGGGAACATGATCTCATAAGTCTTGATGCCTTAAAAAAAGCCAGGAAAAAAGAGAGAAAAAAACCATTACAATTTCTTGGGAATTTCTTTCAAATTAATCCTATCTGTATTCCTAAGGGAAACAGGGTCCACTTAATAAGGCTTCTTGGGATACTGGCACAACACAGCTTGGGGATTTGCATTGACCTCTGAGTCAGGGTCAATAGTATAAAGCAAGGGGCAAAAATCAGGTATTAAGGTTAAAGGCAGAGGGTAAGTGTACAGCTGAGTGGTAAGTGCATTAAGCATATGTACTTTTGTGCCACTCAGAATAGAGCATGATCCACAAATACTTCTGACTTCCTATGCTGCTTGTGCATATTTCCAGAAACACAGTAATATAGGAAAGAAAAAGATAGCTGGTTACTGTTATTTCTATTGGCAGCCCAATACTCATTTCCCCTAGCATTTCCATGTCTTTCCAGCACCATGAGAAATACCTTAAAAATTGCAGGATTTGCTAAAGAATGTACCTTTTAAAGGATAATTGAACTTGCCGTGCTTCTGCTAAATATGAGTACTGACTCAAGCGGATACAAAAAGCAGTCCTCCTGTCACTGAAAACACACACCCTTTGAATTCAACACGTCTATGAAAGCAAAACACAGTTATGCCTCTAGAATAATTACACTTCAAACAGAAGCAGATACCTGGTTCTCTGACAGTTAAGTAGAGAGGTAGGGGATTTTGCCCCCAACACCTGACCAAAAAATAAATATCCCACAACAGTTGGATAGAAAATGGACAGCAAACTGTGAGAGAAAACCTGAATTAACTGCTAATTGAATAGGGCTGACTTCCATTTCCTGATGTCTACTGTGAACTCTGCAGGACGGGGACCTCTGCATGTAACCCCAGGTATGTGCCATCTGGCATCAGTTCAACCAGAATACATGTTTTTCTGATTTTTTTCCCCTCAGTTTTTCCTGACACACTGCTTTAATGCTATTGACGCATCTTAAATGAACCTATGGTGCAATATTTTCCTTAAAGCATCATATGCATCCTTATGCAGATTCCAGTAATCGATCCACACAGTAAAGGCCAAGGTGAAATTCACAGATAAAACGTGCTTAAACTTGCTGTTTCACAATGGAGTAATGAATGCAGCTGTCCAGATGTAATTTTCTAGAACATCTCATTACAAAACACAAGCTAACTTCTGCAGACAAAGCATTCACAAAGCACTTGTAAAACACAGTCCCATCCACTTTGAAGCTACTCCCCTGCCAAGCTTCTCATTTCCAGCTCTGCTTTTCAACTTCCCTGATTTGCCAGCAGCAAAAAAAAATTTAAAAAAAAAATCCCTGGTGAGTTGGGAAATAATCTTAACAGCAGGGGAGCTCCATTGCTCTACGGTGTTAGTGGCTGGCTGTGTGGTGGAATGCTAAAGGAAAAATATCCCCACACCCTACATTTAAAAAATAGATATGCCTGCAATGAGTCTACTAACTCTGATGAGGGCGTAACAATGCTACAGTTGTACAATGGTTGCGTTACAGTTTAGCTTTAGATGTGTATAGCTGCTTTGCAATAGGAACCCTTAGCACTGGAGATGGAAAAGAACGTATTGCAAAGGTACAGGGACTGGTTAACCTCACAGCAATGTTGCAGAAACCTAGTTTAATTTCCACCTATTACAAAGCAGAAGGAAATGTTTGTAGTGCTCAAGTTTGGCAGGGCCTGTAACCATAATTAGCCTTTTATAAAGATTTTCTTTTTCCCCCATTGGGGGTTATGCAATGATATTTTTTGTTTGTTTTAAAGCTGAAGGTTGCATGTAAAATTTAATTACCCATGATATTGCAGGACTTTTTTTTTTTTTTTTTTTTTTTTAAAGAGAAAAGGATTTCATCTATAATTTTCTGAGCAGCTTTTATTCTCCTCCAAGTTATCACACCTAGTTAATTGAGCTTTGCAGTTCTACGTGTTTACCCTTAAGGTAAACACAGCCTGACATTTACATCAACACCCTTGATTGAAACTACATGAGGCATGAATCATAGTCTCTGTGGAATTCTCATCACAATTTCTGGTTTGTAGGACATTATACAACTCTTAGCAGACCTAAGCTGACTTAACTGTGATGGTCAGCAACCCAATAACGAGTTCACAAAAAAACCAACCAACCAACCAACCAACMAACCCACACACACCAACAGCACTGCTGAGCTTAACTGCAATCATGGATAAAAGTGCAATAGTCAAAATCATAGGCATAATTACACACCCACAAAACTACAGCAGCGAAGATGGGGTACACAACAAAGCTTGTAGTTAGTAATTTACAAAGCTTACAGTTAGCAACAGAATGTTTCTCAGGTCTCTCCTGTATTACTAACCCCAATTCTAACTGACATATTTTGCCCTGAAATTGAAAGATCCTTCGGTCAGATATAGTTCATTTCAGAGAGATTTGCTCAGACATTTGCAGGAAATAGCATAGTAATAAACATAATTTTATGGCATGCCCACTAAATACAGCAGCCTACTCTTGCAACAAGCTAATGAAGTTACTGTTCCTGTAGCTCAAGGTCTTGTCTTATGATATTTTAAGATTATAAATACAGCAGGTGATGCCTTGTTGAGGAGTGGTTGGACAGCCATTGCAGTGTCATGTAAGAGGGCACTATCTCCCTTTAATGCATTTGAAAAACGTGATGGGTATGAAAGAGCACGCAGGTATGTGTGTCAGTGCTAAAGCACAGACTGTACAATCCAGTCACTTTCAGGACACAGGTTCACTCATCATCACCAACACAGCAGTGGTGATAGCCTTAGTGGGGGGCATCTGTGCTGTGAAAATGAAGGGTCAATAGAAGTGAGGTATGATACCGTTGCTGCGATCTTCCTCCTCCTCTCAGTTTGATATTTGGGAAATCCACAGTCAGAAGCTATAGTCTCACAGAGAAAAGAGTTATCAATATTCCTTCATGCAATAAAGTGTCCTGGTTCCGGCTGGGACAGAGTTAACTTTCTTCCCAGTAGCTGGGGAGGGGTGCTGTGTTTTGGGTTTGGTATAATAGAAGCGTTGATGGCCCATTGATGTTTTGGGTGGTGCTGGGCGGTGCTTGCACCGGGGACTTCTCGGCCTCCCATGCCCTGCCAGGTGCAGGGGAAGCTGGCGGGGGGAGCACAGCCGGGGTGGTTGACCCAGCTGGCCAATGGGGTATTCCATACCATGCAAGGTCATGCTCAGTATAAAAACTAAGGGTGTGGGGGGGAGCTTTGGGTCCCGGGGGACGGGCTCTCGTTTCGGGCACGTGTCAGTTTCGGCGGGTGGTGAGCAATTGCATTGTGCATCGCCTGCTTTGTATATTGTTGTTACCACCACTGTTATTATTACTGTTCTACTTTGTTTTATTTCAATTATTAAACTGTTTTTATCTCAACCTGCGAGTTTTCCTACTCATGCCCTCCCGATTCTCTCCCCCATTCCACCGGAGCGGGGGGGTGAGCGAGCGGCTGCGTGGTGTTTAGGTGCTGCCAGGGTTAAACCAC